>PVKS010007931.1:45000-70649 GCA_004027875.1 Aplodontia rufa | reverse complement strand
ATTCTAAGTCCCCTGGAAAGATACCCAGGAGTGGAATAGCAGGGTCATATGGTGGAGTCATCCCTAATTTTTTAAGGATTCTCCATACTGCTTTCCAGAGGGGCTGTACCAGTCTGCAGCTCCACCAACAGTGTGTTAGTGTGCCTATCTCTCCACATCCCCTCCAGCATCTATTGTTGTTTATTTTCTTCATCTTTGCAATTCTGACTGGTGTAAGGTGATATCTTAGTGTGGTTTTCATTTGCATTTCTCTGATTACTAATGATTTAGAGCACCTTCTCATGTATTCATTGGGTGTTCAGTTTTTTTTAATTCTTTGTATATTCTGGATATTAGCCCTCTGTCCGAGGTGTAGCAGGCAGAGTTTCTCCCATTCTGTAGGTTCTCTCTTGACACTCTTGATTAATTCTTTAGCTGTACAGAAGCTTTTTAATTTTATGGCATCCCGTTCATTTGTTCTTGGCTTTAAATCTTGTGCTATGGGAATCTTGTAAAGGAAGGTGGTGCTGACTCCTATGTCTTGTAGTGTTAATCCTACTTTTTCTTCAAGCAATTGTAAAGTTGCTAGTTTAATTTCCAGATCTTTTTTTAAAAATTTTTATTCCATAAACATGGTCTTACAACTAGGAGGGGTTCATCATCAAGCAATCAAGAACAAAAATGCAATGACAGAAGAAGCCAAAAATGGTGCCAGACCATGGTTTCCCCCTTTTGGGTTCCCCATGGTTCCATGTTTCACTTTACTTAAGCCCCAAGTTAATTGGACTTCTCATGGAAGTCGGAGGTTCCCCTCAGATTAAATTCCCTCATATTACCTCCCTCTGGTCACCTTGATGTCCTTCCTATTCCCTTCCCCCCTCCCTACCCCCCTCACTACATCCCCCAGGAACCTAAGTATAGTTCCCCATGATCATGTAAGAATTCATACATGTTGAGGTAATTATTAGGTTATCCATCTAATATACTGTTTCCACTTATATTCTAGCTTCCACAAATGAGAGAAAACATTTGGCCCTTGAGTCTCTGCGTTTGGGATACTTCGCTTAGCAAAATTTTTTCCATCTCCATTCGTTTGGCTGCAAATGCCATAATATCGTTTTCTCTAATAGCCAAGTAGTATTCCATTGTATATATGTACCACAGTTTTTGGACCCATTCATCAAGTGAGGGGCATCTGGGTTGGTTCCATAATTTAGTTATAGTAAATTGAGCTGCTATAAACATTGATGAAGCTGTATCTCTATAGTAAGCCAGTTCTAGTTCTTTTGGGAAAATACCCAGGAGTGGGATAGCTGGGTCAAAAGGCAGTTCCAGCCCAAATTTTTTGTGGAGTCTCCATACTGCTTTCCAGAGTGACTGTGCCAGTTTGCAGTCCCACCAGCAATGTAACAGTGTTCCTTTTTTCCCCATAGCCCCTCCAGCACCTGTCATTGTTTGTATTCTTCATTTTTGCCACTCTGACTGGAGTGAGGCGAAATCTCAGTGAAGTTTTGATTTGCATTTCTCCCATTGCTAGTGATGTAGAGCATTTTCTCTTATGTTTATGGGCTTTTTGGACTTCTTCTGTTGAGAAGCTTCTTTTTGGGTCCATAGCCCATTTATTAATTGGGTTATTTGTGGTTTTGGTGTTTAATTTTTTGAGTTCTTTATATATTCTGGATATTAGCCCTCTGTCTGAGGTGTAGCAGGCAAAGAGTTTCTCCCATTCTGTAGCTTCTCTCTTGAGACTCTTGACTAAGTCCTTAGATGGGCAAAAGCTTTTTAGTTTAATTGCATGCCATGCATTTATTTTTTATTTCATTGCTTGCGCCATGGGAGTTCTGTTAAGGAAGGCTGTGCCGAACCCTATGTCACATAATGTCAATCCTACTTCTTTTTCAAGCAATTGTAGAGTTGCTGGTTTAAGACCCAGATCCTTGAACCATTTTGATTTGATTTTGAGCAGGGCAAGAGGTAAGGATCCAATTTCAGTTGTCTGCATATGACTGTCCAATTTGTCCAGCACCGTTTGTTGAACAGGCTGTCCTTCCACACTATGCTTTTGCCCCCTTCATCAAATATCAGATGGTTAAAGATTTGAGGGTTTGTCTCAGTATCTTCTATTCTGTTCTGTTGGTCTTCATCTTTGTTTTGATACAAATCCCATGCTGTTTTTGTTACTATAGCCCCATAGTATAATTTCAGGTCAGGAATTGTGACACCTCCTGCTTCTTCTTTCTTGCTTAATAATGTTTTGATTATTGTAGGTCTTCTATTATTCCATATGAATTTGAGGATTGCTTTTTCTATATCTGTGAAGAATGTCATTATGGTATCTTAATGGGGATTGCATTGAATCTATATAGGGCTTTCAGCAGAATGGCCATTTTGATTATATTGATTCTGCCTAGCCAAGAAAATGGAATGTTTTTCCATCTACTCAGGTCTTCTGCAATTTCTTTTTTTAATGTTCAATAGTTTTCATTGTAGAGGTCCTTAACATCCTTTGTTAGATTGATGCCCAAGTATTTTATTCTTTTTGAGGAGATTGTGAATGGGACAGAGTTCCTGATTTCTTCTTCAGTGGACTTGTTGCTGGAGTATAAGAAAGTTAATGATTTATGAGCAATCCTTATCTGTTTAATGTAAAAAGAATGTTTTATTCTAAGACTATGGCTATCTTTGTATAGGTTGTATAATATAGATTTAGAAAAAAGAAATAATTTTAAACCAAATAGCGAGTGTTTAATTTATTAGACTATTTATATTGTAATAAAGCAGTTTAAAAGAAATTTCAAAACCTTTTAACAATTTAATTGGAGAATTGGATTTTGATCCAAAGCATTAACTGGTGTCCTAGACATCAAACACTTATTTAATTCATGTTGAGAAAGAAGAATACACATTATTTGAGTTAGAAGGCCAAAGGCCAAAGGTCAGGAGGGGTATCAAAAGCATCACTCTGCAAATACCCAGACAACCTGCAAATATCTTGTGCCACCTTCTTTCTTTATATGAATTCTCTTCTCTTATTATATATATATTTTTCTGTTATAGGTATGGTACTGTCAGTTGTCTAATTGCAATTTGGAAATATTTGGAAATTAAGCATTGTTAACTAAGATAACTAGGGATATTTGTTTACTCTTGATAGAAACATTTTGATGATGTATATATATACACATATGTATGCATATGTGTACATGCACATATACACAAACGTACATGAGTATACTTAAATGTAATATATACATATAAAATTTTAAATTGATTTGTAACTATGTAGATTAGGTGTGGATAGAGCAGAAATGGTATATCAGAGGTAAAAGAATAGATGATTGGAATCACGCATATTCCTACACCATGTGACCACGCTAGTTGAGCACATGGGCACAAAGCATGCTTCATTCCTTGTTTCCAGGTAAAGAGGGGACACACTTGGACTGAAGGGGGGACCCAGTAAAATTAGTGCTTCTGTGGGTAACGTAGTACAGGTGCCAAAGAACATTCATTACAGGGATGCCAAAGTGTGGGAAAAATGGAGTGGTGGCAGAAGATGGGGAAGAGCCCAAGATGGAGCTTGGTAAGAGTAAGGTGGGAGTGAAGAAAAATGAAAAAGAGGCAGCAGGAGAGGGCCATTCTATATGAAGACCATCAGGGTCAGAAAATCTCACCCGGGCAAATCTGTCACACTCAAGACCTGCTCCTGGAATGTGGATGGGCTTCCAACCTGTATCAAGAAGAAAGGTTTAGATTGGGTAAAGGAGAAGCCCCAGATATCCTGTGCCTCTAGCAGACCAAATGTTCACCTGAACTTCAGGAGCTGTCTTGATCACCCCGTCAGTACTGGTCAGCTCCTGCAGACAAGGAAGGATAGAATGGTGAGGATTTGCTTTCCTGCCAGTGTCCCACCAATGTCTCTTATGGCATTGGTGAGGGGGAACATGATCATGAAGGCCAGGTAACTGTGGTCGAATTTGACACATCTGCGCTGGTCACAGCCTAGTACCTAGTGCCAGCTGGGGTCTGAAAAGGCTGGACTGCCAGCAGCGCTGGAATGAAGCCTTTTGTAAGGTCCAGAAGGGCTTAGCTTCTGCAAGCCATTTGTGCTATGTGGCTCATGCAGAAATTGATCTTTGTAATCCCAAGGGAAACAAAAACAAATGCAAACAAACAAACCAACAAACGCTGGCTTCACTCCACAGGAGCACCAAGGCTTCTGGGAATTGCTGCAGGCGCTTCCGCTTGCCCACATTTTCCAGCACCTCTACTCCAACACTGACTGTGGCTACACATTTTGAACTTACATGATCCAAGAATGTTGTCTGGCACCTTGAATGCTTTCTGTTATCCCACTCTTTTACTCTCATTGTGTGAAAGCAAGATCCACTCCAAGGCCCTTGGAAATGATGGCTGTCCCATACCCCTATACTTAGCACTGTGACACCTTCCCAGAATCACTTTGAGTCTTGGAAAAAGCACCCTCAACCCCAAGTATTCCTTCTTTAATAGCTCTCTAAAGAAATCTGCATTTTATTTCTCTTCTGTAAGAATATGAATCTTTCAACCAGACTACTGTGACAGACTAAAGTTTCTTTTAAGCCCAAGGTTCTGATTATGTGGACACCCCTTTATTTTTTAAAGAAAACATTAAAATATGTTGATGACTTCCTTTTAACTATCTATAAAAATATAAGGTCATAGTTTAAAAAAAAGATGATTAGAGGGTTCAAGTTATATAGTTTGGCCATTTTCTATTACAATAATTACTCAATTTCTTTGCCTTTAGTTTATCTTTGTAGATAAGTTTTGTTTTAAAATTACCAATTGAAGCTCAGATAACTTAGAAAACTTGCCTCAAACATGAAAGAGCAAGGGTTCAAACCCAGACCTGGATGATGTAATCTTTTCTAGGATTCTGATAGTGTGCATCCCAATCCATTTAATAAATTTGAGTTGAGGAAGTGTAGAGTTAGTGTTTTATAAACTAACTCTGGCCTCACTAGTGAATTCACTTCATTTTGGAAGAATCTTTGTGTGATCCCTTAACTTGCCTACCTTTCAATAATAAGTGTTCATAGATTCACTGACTCCCCTTCAAAAGAGATTTGCTATTGTGCAAATGCTTTCCTCTGTACCAAGTAATCATAAGAGTATGCTACAGAAAACAGGTACAAACTATGGATATAAAACATGGTCACTAACAGTGCAGTTTTGCCTTTTAAAATCCAGCAAACCCCAACTTCACACTGAGAAATGAAATGTCTCAACTGCTTTACAGATATGTATCTTATGTAATTCATACAACACTTGTTAAAGATATGTGTTTTGTCCATAATTTATATAAGAGGAAACTGAGGCTCAGAGAGATTAAGCATTCTTCCCAATGTCAGCTTGGAAATGGCACAGTTGAGATTTAAAACAAGGTGTTTTTTTTCTCTAGAGCCTAATGTTGTTTATTGAAATGTCAAAAATAAGTACATCTTAAGATAATGAATGAATTACCTTTAATGTATTAAATGTGATATTTGATATGATTCAAAGCAGATAACGTGCTTTAGTAATAAAATCTTTAGGTGGGAAATTAGAGTGTACAAACTCAGTTCTTACTTTCCTTAACTACTTAATGGTATGGTAAATCCTTGGTTTACTTTAGGCTCAGTTTCCTTATCTACAAAATTAGTTATTATACTAACTGCACATGAATTCAGCCAATTTTTTTTTAATTTAAGGGCCTATTTCTAGTGTTGTGTGAAATCCAGACATGGATAAGATATAACTCTAGTCTATTTGAAAATTGCACTCAAAATAGCTATGACTTCTTCATAGTTATTTAAGGAGTTTGATGAATAAAATTAATTATCTTTTATAATTTAAGAATTCTGAAAGGAAAGCCTATACTCTGCTCCTGGTAATGTAAATGAATACACTGTGAAAATCAATATGGAAGATTCTCTAAAGATTAGGAATGGAACCACCATGTAATCCAGGCATACGTCATTCATTAGTATTTATCCAAAAGAATTTAAGGTCAGCATACTATACATGCAGATCCAGGTTTATAGCAGCACATTTCACAATAGCCAAGTCATAGAACAGCCCTAAATGCCTGTCAACAGATGAATGGAGACAAAAGAAATGTGGTCTACATACACAGTGGAGGTGTATTCAGCCATAGAGAGGAATGATATTATGTCACTTGCAAGAAATGGAGGGAACTAGAGAATATCATGTTAAACAACATAAGCCATACTGAATCAAGGATCATATGCTTTCTCTCATTTGTGGAGGCCAGAAAGAAAAGAGGGAAAAAAGGGATCTCAGGAAAACAGAATGGAGACCAGTAGGAGGTGGCGGAAGTGGGGAACAAAAGGGGAGGCGCTAAGGATTGAACCGGATCAAATCATGTTACGTGCATGAACTAACATGCCACAGTGGAACCCACTGCTCTGTCATTATTCAGCAATTTTATGCAGACAACACTGGAGTCTGATATCAAAGAATGACACGGAAGCTAAAAAGAAAAAAGAAACAAAGATTCTGGACCTCAAATCTTAACCAGAAGAAAATTAACATTTCGTAAGTGCTTAAAATCTGTCATATATAACCTAATTTAATAGTCATAAATAATCTGATACGATAAATATTATTGCTCCACCTTACAGATGAGGTGATAAAAGCTCATAAATTAGTTTCTCAAGGTACTATAGCTAAAAAACAAATCAGAAATCAAATTTAGGTATATCTGAATCCCAAATCTATATTTCTATAATGTACCAGGCATTGTGTAAATGCTTAGAAAAGCTCTGGCTTTGTGGAACTTATAGTCTGTTGGGGAAATCATGATTAAACAAATAGATGTAATAAATATAGCAGCATAAATGGTTAAACGTTTGTGAAGGAAAAATAACAGGATACTATGTGAGTAAAAAGCAGGGAGGACAATTTAGAGTGGGTAGTCAAAAAATATCCTTTTGAGGAAATGAGTCTTTTAAAGATGTAAATTGATAACCTGAAAAAGTTGTCTTGGTAAATATGAAGGGACGATTAATCCAGGCAGAAGAAAGAGTGTGAATGTTTTGAGGGTAGGATGGGAACACAAAGGAACAATAGTTGATGGTGAAATCTGAGAACTGGGTAGGACCCTCCTAAGCAGCTGGGAACTGACTTCACTCGATTATTCCAGCTGGTTGTATTATAACTAGCTTTGTAGACAAGCAGTCCCTGAAAGCCACAGTGGACAGGACTCCCTAGCTGCCAGTGTCCCATTCTGGCTTCAGTGTACTATTCCAACTACAGGAAGCACAGAGTTCCTCCACTACCTTCCCATCAGAATCTTTTCCAGATTCAAAAGGGCTCCTTGAGGGCTGGAGCTGTGGCTCGGTGGTTACAGTGCTTACCTGGCATGCGCAAGTACATGGGTTCAAATCCCAGCACCATGTACACAACTAAGTGTCAGAGCAACAAAGGCCATTTGAAAAATTCAATAAAAGTCGATACTTTGTCTCTGTCTCTCTCTTTCTCTCTCACTATCCTTCTCTCTTAAAAAAAAAAACTCCTTGAAAGAGTTCTTAGTAAAGAAGAAAAATGATCACCAGGAGAGGTACAATCAACTAAAGTCACAGAAAAGGATGCAGCAAATTAAGGATGCAGCTCGGGTTTGACCTCTTTAAGAAAGAAGGAGGTCCATGATGACTTTTAAGAGAAAATGATCAGAGGGGTGCTGGAGAAGTGGCTTGGTAGTAGAGTGCTTGCCTGGCATGCGCCAGGACCTGGGTTCCAACCCCAGCACCTACATACACATCTATGTGTCAGAAAAGCAAAAACCAGATGAGTAAAAGTAAACAAAATTGTCTCTCTTTGTAAGAGAGAGAGAATGGCCACAGCTAAACCACTGGTCAATTCTAACTGCAGGGATGGAGTGTGGTGGGAAGCTGGTGATGGAAGGTGGACGAGGGTAGTCAAAATTTTTTTTTAAGAAATAAGATATACTTAAATGCAAATGTTTCATGAATCTTAGTTCCAGGACATTTTTATTGGTAGTGCTGATCAGAGTAGTTGAATAATCTAAACTTGATTTATAAGGAGGTGGTTTCAGAATTCAGGTGTGAAATGATGGCCACTGGACCTATGACTCCAAGATCCTAAATTGCAGATGATTGGTTGGACTAATAGCAAGTATGGGAGGCTATAACTTCACTCATTTCACCATAGATGGTGTCCCAGTGCATGTTTATACTGCCGTCTGCTCAGAGAAAATATAGAATCCTTTGGTCTAAAAGACACTAGGTGGGTATCACTCTGCTTCAGAAATTAGATGAAATTAAGTTGGAACCACAAGGAAGAGATTAAGGTCTGGAATAATCTAGACTTCATAGCAGCATTCATTTCAGTCTTCTGGTAGTGGCAATCAATTTAAGCAAAACTCTGCATGGGATGCAATTTGATGACATTAGGTCAATGGTAAGGTTTAGAAAATGCAGTTCTGTTTATGCTGGCATATGGTCTCCTACCTGAGCCATGGCAGGGGACCTAACTGATAGGTGAAAGCGCTTTGCATAAGATGGGTGTGTAGGGGAGGGAAGGGGACATAATTCAAGGTAGTCAATTCACTGGTTGACATTCTTGGCTCTTTACATTTTTTGAGTCTGAAATTACAGCCTTCACCTGCGTGATGAATCATTATTTTCCACATGTGGGATTTGGTTTTCTCCTTCATGTCCCATCATCTTTGCAAATCTGCTTGCCTCGTAGCAGGGTTCTGAGGGTTAATCATTTATTTAGTGTGGGGAAAAGTATGTTGGGCTTCTCAGAAGAAATATCTTATATAGAGAATAAATAATACAATAACAAGCTGGTGAATTATAATTAGTGTGCATCTCTCATCTCAAGTCCGGCCTGGACCCTACCAGACCTTCATCCATGAGTGGGCAGGACAAAGGACTTGAGTAAAACACACACATTGTTAATGACTCACAAAATAAGTCTACTGGATAATTGGAGAAGGGTTGATCTGAGGAGGGAAAGATGAACAGAACTGCATAATAATCCAGGGAGTGGATTCTTAACCTTTATTTTCCAAGATGACCTTTCTGGGACTTCACAGGGCCTGTGTGGGGATTGTAGGGTCTATTTCTTCTTTATGAATCCTGCCTCCATCCTTACTTTGCCTTTGAATATGCACAGTAGTGCAATGAATGTCTCTCAGAAAAGATAAAAAGCGAGCTCTTTTCTCCGCCAGTAGATTTAAAATCAACATCCACATGTAATCACCAAATACAGATTTATAAACAAAAAAAGACATTTGTAATCTGAGTAGACCAACACAAAAATTAACAATTTAACTCTTCTCTGCCTTTTCACACAGTTGCAGACATTGCTGCCTTCAATCTTCTTCTATGAGCGGGGAACCCTGCTATGGAAGCCTATAATCATACAAAGTGGATAAATCACCCACGGAGACCAATCAGACATGAACTAAGTTCAGTGAGGGGCTTGGGAAGCCCCTGCTCTATGAACAGCTGTTTCCTGATCCCATTCAGATTCTTCGGAGGCAAAGCCTGTGATTAATTAGGCAAGGCAGCCAAACTGGTGCAAACCCAGAGTCACTGTTGTCACTGTCCTGCTGGAGGTGCCTCTGTTTAGCTGAGAGTAGACAGATCACGTGGATGAGTCAGTTCAGTAGCTCGCTTCTGTGTTAACTCTATTTGCGCACACCACACTGGGCACTTGGCTTTTTGAAAGGAAGAGGATGGAGAGAACGGATGTAGACTTTTTTTTTTTTTAAATAGAAGCACTTTGAGAAAATAAAGAGGACACCTGGCTCTCTTGATTTTCTTTTGATATAATTAGATCCTTACCTATTTATAAAAACGTAATCAGTCTGACCCAAAGGCAACATGAGGTGATCAGGCAGGGGAGATATCAGAGCTGCACAGGGAAGCACAAAGTATCCAAAGGCGATTTGGGCAGAGTTTGAAATTGTGGCTGTTTGTGGCTGGGATCTGTGTCAACCCTACCAACCACCTGGAGACTGGAGGGGAGAGTTCCTCCAAAAGTCCCACTTCTGCACTTCACGTAAACATGAGCTGCTCCACTTCTTCCATAATGGGATTTTCTAAGTTTTTAGTTAAATCTGGACACATATCTTAGCACCATCTCTCTAGCCTTCTGTTCTGCAGAAATAAACGGAGGCTAGCAGCTGGCAGGAGGGAGGAGTGCCCCGTCTTGTGAACTTTGGGAACCTGAGCCTTCTGTGCTCAGAGGAGTGAGCCAGCTGTTACCATCTTCTGGCTGTCTGGTATTCAGGGGGGCTGCTCAGCCATAGGATCCTGGCGAAACAAGTGGCAGCCACAAAGAGCCACTCCCTAGGAGAGTTGCTGGAGCCCCAAGGGGCTGGGGAGGGAGGCTCCCTAAAAGAGAGACCATTGGGGGAAAGCCTTGTTGGATTCAGTAAGATGTAACTCTGCTGGGGGCAGAGCTAGGATAAATTTTATGATCAGAACTGTTGTAATTTGGGGGCAGAGAAAGTGATCCTTGTGTCCCTCTGTTCCTGGGAAGGCAGTGCTTTATGTTCCAGGGATGCTAGGAGGAAGTGGTATCTCCCAGGCCTCTTGGCTGCAGAAGGCTGACTGTCTCCGCCTGATTTACCCTATTTAGCAGCCAGGAGACCGCTCACCCTCTCAGGCCATGAGGAGAGGTGGAACAAGGATGTGTGACCACCTGCCTTTGAGATCTACTGGAGGTCATTCATGACAGCCATGGCCGCCCAGCCCAGCCTTTTGGAGTCCACTCTGCCAGAGGCTTTGCCCAAGACTGGGACTCTAGCTGGTTCAATGAGGCATTCCGCATTCCCACCTCTGCCCCCCAATCACCTGTTCATCACCTCCCACTTTTCTCAAGCCTGCTTCTCTGCACATTACCCAGCTATCCACAAAATCACTGGATCTGATTCCCTCTCATGGAGCAAAATTCTTAATCTGCTCTCTCCTCTCACAGAAGAAGGCAGTTCACCGTTCAATAGACTAAGTAAATGTGTATTTGGAGTGAGGAGGTGGATGTAACATTTGTCAGTTGGAGAAATCAATAATCCAAATATTAGCAGCCTCATATCCTTTTAATAGCCTCATGTTCAATACTCCTTACTCCAGAAAAACTTTCATTTCCTTTCATGAGAAATCTCCATGATAAGGAATATAGATCCCACGCCCAAGGCAAAGATTACATGCTTCCATAATCTAAATAGTTTGTAGTTGTGTGAAATAAACTATTTAATTCCCAATATTGAAATATATTGGTTTTAAATAGTACTGTTAACCTTTTACCATCAAACATAGCTGCTTACTTATTTATTCATCCATCACTTAAAGCAATATATTGGAGGATAAGTAATTATAGTATTTCAGCACAACGTAATATTCAACTTTTTCACTCATGTGAATTCCAATATCATATCAGGAGTATAGTCACCAGGAAAATTAGATCAAAACTTCATTAAGGCATAAGAGGATTATTTCTTTGTTCTCTGCATATTACCTTTGAATCCCAGACCCAGTGAATGAGTATGTAAAATGGGTTGCCCAAACTTTATGGAGAATTCTAATAGTGCTGATAATCAGTTTGCTTTCATTTACTTATTGTGGTTTGAGTCACTTGTAATGAATGAATAGACTTTTAATGAATGCCTCGTATTTATTTGCATGCCATGTTAGAATACCAACGTGCTTCCGTGGAACTCTCTTAGGCAGATGGACCATCTAAGTAAAGCGCTTGTTAGCATGCCCATTTCACTGCTGGGGAAATAGAGGTTTCGAAATGAAAGGAGAGGCAGAACAAACAAAAGGCAGGTGTTACATTTCCCAAATATTTGAGAAACTTTCAGATGCTTCCTCATCTTTGCCTTTTCTACCTATTGCTCTTCCTCCTCCAAAAATTGACACCATTTGATATAAAACTCATTTGTCAGTATCGAAAAACTATTTTTTTTCACATCTCTGACTTATTTTGACTTGTTTCCAACTCTGACCTGCTCTTCTTCTGATCTCTCTTCTACCATGACTCTGATTAACTCAGACTTCAGTTGCTGTTCCTCATTGCCCAGTGAGGCCCCAACGTTCTGACCACAAATTTGAAACTAAGTTTAGAGAACAATTAGAGAACAATGATGAACAGTAGATTTTTTTCTACCAGAACTAATAGGTATTCCCAGGCAATTCCTTCTGTATTTTTGCACAGCGTATGCTGTTCATAAATAATGTCAGAAGTGGGCCTTCGCTCCTTTAGGAAGGTGGTCATTTAATGTAAGTAAATCCACATTAAATATTGAAGATCAGAAAAAAGCAGCCTCTTCAAAGAGGTCACATTTAAGTGAAGAAAAAAAAGAATAAAAACAATGTGTGGGGAGAGGGCCAGCCTGGTGCTGGATGGCACAGAGTTAATGGCTCATAGAGAGCATATACATGTTTTTTAAAGATGTTTTATTGCTTACAAAAGGAAGTAGTCTTGGGAGACTGGATACATAAACTGGCTCCGGCCAGCTGCGGCTGTCGGACGAGGAAGGATCCTGTTCAATTAGTGTTGTAAAATAAAATACTTTGTAAAGGAAATAAACACGAGGCGAGCTAAGATTCATGCTTTCAAATATACACAAGGTTTGAATTTTTAATTAGGGCTGCTAATTACAGTCATCAGAAAGCAGAACAGAATAGATTTTACCTTACATTTAGCAGACAAGCCTTCAACCCCAGTGTATTTTTCAATTTCATTAATATTTTATGAAAATGGCCCTTGCAGCTTCAGCCTATTGCAGTCTCCTACAAAACTGCCCCACATTATGGATGCCAATGCCTTTAAGCCATGTACATTAGTGTGATGACAAAATGCAAAGCAGCATCTTGTCAACCATCGCACCAATTGATTCTATTAGACAGTGTGAAAACAGTTGGGTGTGAGTTATAATCTCAGTGACACTAATGATGAAGCAAGACACTGTGAGCACAGCCATTAGCTATAAGCCAGAAATTAATGATTCTAATATTTTTGAACAAATTAACCTTAATGAACTGGTCTTGCAAATACTGTATTATCTACAGATAAGTCAGTTAGTAGAACAACACTGTTACATGGACAAGTGGTAACTTATATAAATACAGGCATTAGACACACAGCAAAATCTATGTATCGGCATTTTACGGGATTACCCATCTCCCATGCCTGTTTGTGGCTCAGGTATGGTAGAGCTCTGGCCAGCCACTTTTCTAATTATGATGTAATTGGTAGTGACTTACTTTACGACCAATTTGTTTGTAACATAATAGAAGCATGAAGAAAATATTGCCCGCCAAAATAGAGGGTAGCTGACTGTTAGAAAATAAAATTTGTATACTTTATATAGAGAACTTCCCTAAAACTAAAGTGTTTTTTTTTTTGTTTTGTTTTTGTAAAAACTATCACCTCTTCCGAACTTGTTCATCTGTTTTGCTAGGTTTGAAGTTTTCTAAGCAGGGTTTTCATAAAGTAGGTCCTGCCTAGGAACAAACCATAAATTTACCCTCTGTAACTACTTTGGAAATGTTTACTGCAATGAATCCAAACTGTGCATTGTTGGGGTAGCTTTGAAAAGTAAAATAAAGACACGATGATTTTGTTAACAGTTTCTGCCCAAGAGCAAAATGCTATACGATAGTTTTTACTCACTCTTGTGTATCCTGCAATTCTTAGCATGCCAAAGTTAGTGGAATTCCATTAGCTGTAATAAATATGTAATGCATATAGTATATGCCACCCTAAAACAGTTCACTGCCCCTTTCAATTATAGCGCCAAGAAAATTGTAGTGGTATTTTCCCAGAGGTTGAGCTCAGGTCCTTTCCTGTGGTTCCAGCACACAATGCTACCTGTGTTTTCTCTCTTCTCCCCAAACACTGCCCTCATGTAGCCACACTTTTCATCACCTCCGCTTTGTTTTTTTCAATGTTTGCTACTCACTCAAATCTGTGGCCCCCCAATCCTGGAAACCCATTCACAAACACTGCCCAAAATCCAAATGGCTAATTTAGACAAGAGGAAACAAGAGTGAGGTACATGCCAAGAACAGTTTGTTGGCTTAACTTTGACTTGCTTTCCTGGGAAGGAAGAAAGCAGAATTTTCAATGTGAACTGTCAGCCCTAGTTATGACAGAAGCTGACGAGTGAGGGATCCAGAGCCTTCTTTCATTGGCAGAGAGGAGCAAAGAAACCTTCCAAGAAGAATTCTTTCAAGCTTCCTCTACAACTCCACTTAAATAATTTACTTTTTATTTTTTTTTCCCAGACTACTCTTTTTAAAGTTGGCTGACATGTGCATTGACAAGCTTACTTTACGGCACAAGATGGCTTGTGTGTGTGGATAAAGGGGAAAATATCACAAAAATTCCTTCAACTCTGAGAATAAGAGAACTACGTACTCTATTTACTTTGGGGAAATACAGTTAACCTGTCTCCGCTGAGGAGCCTAAATATAAATTAATATAAGTAAAATAGTGGCTTCTGAGGAAAGTTGTTTACTAATTTAAAATCCAAACTAGAGGCTATGTACCTAATTCAACAAATTCTAACTGGCCATAGAACTGATAGATGCAGGCAGAAAGACCTTAAATCCATTCATTAGAACATAATACATTAAGTTATTTAATCTGTGAAAACTTAATTTTAACATGTATCCTTTTAAAGTTCTGACAGTTACTGGGGAGTACAGTAGATAAATAAAACCATGTAGAAATAATGACTTAAGTGTAGCTACTGATTTTCTAGATCCTTGGCTTCATACTTCAATATTTATGATGTGCTTAGTGACTAAAATAGTAGGTGGAAAAACAACAGGGCTGTTTAGGTCATTCATATATATTTATATTACAAATGGGATGATAGACCTATGCTAGCTAAGTACCTTTACACCAATATACAAAAGACTTCTGCTTATCCAACTCTAAAAGAATTTAAAAATTCACTTCTATACAGAGAGGAACAATCTATGAATTAATTGCAGTAAGATTGTTTTCCAAATCATAATAAAGTAGTCTTTCAATAAACAATTATTTCCTTCCCTCTAGCCCTGTAATGTTTTCATGGAATGCCTTTTAAAATGGTTTACACAGTTCTTCCTGGAAAACAATTTTATTTTATTTAGAATGTACTTTATAAGATAAAATATTATAAGATATTTTTAAACTTCTCCTTCATATTCTTCTCCTACTTTATACATCTTTCAGTGGTTACTAGGGGAATATTCCTGATGCAGAGGTCCTGCCTGGACATAGGTGTTTGACTTTAACCACTTTATCTCCAAGGTCTTCATTTTGGATGATAACATAGTACTTTATTACCAGACAGGAAGTTGTATTCAGTCAGACCAAAGCAACAAGTTGCATAATAGCTCTAGGATCAACTGCTCTGAAATGTACTTTCAACTTGGCAATGGAAAATGTATCTAGCATGATGTTGAGATTAATGAACCTAGGCAAGTCCAAGTTTTCCTAAAGGCCTAGAAAGCATTTCACATTTATAGCAACATATTCTCAATTTGCAATCAATGAATATTTTGGGATGCAGGTGCAAAAGTAGGTGGAAAAATGTATCTGATAGAGCAAATAAAAAAGAGGTCCTGTTAAGATCAGATAATTCAGATTTTGACATATGCTACTCCCTAGCATCCCAACCACACAACACACACTTTAAAAGAAAAAAAAAGAAAAAGAAAAAGAAACTTTGGTGACTTATAATCTACATCTATGCAATAAACTCAAAGTGATTACTCTTTCTATGTATTTTAATTTATTCATTTACTGGTGGCTCAGCAGTTGGAGCACTTGCCTGGCATGTGCAAGGGCCTGAGTTCAAACCCCAGTACCACACACATAGAGCTCAGTGTATGAGAAACAAAAGCCAGATGAAAGAAATAAAATTGATTTTTTTCTTGCTTGATCTTTCCCTCCTTCTCAATCTCAAAAAAATTTTTTATTTACTCATTTACTTATTCATTCTTTCTTGTATTCCTACACCATGTGTGAACCGATCATCTATAGTTGTTCTGTCTTATAGCCACAATGTCTCTTGACTGGTGACCAGACTGATATCAGAAAGTGCTGTAACTGAAAAATATACAGCAGATTTCTTATTAACACACAATTTACATTGATTACATGTTGAAGTGATTTTTGATTTATTGTGTTAAATAAAACATATTATTAAAATTAGACTTGCTTCCTTTTTATATGTGGCTAAAAGAAAATTTAAATTATATACGTGACTCACATTACATTCAATGGGATAGTGCTAATGTACAGAGTAGTAAACACTGTGATAAGCTCTGGGGGTTCTAAGATGGAAATGACTATGATTTAACCTCCAAGGAGCTTAGCTCAGTGCTCAATGCAAGAGGCCTGGAGTAAAAATTCCAACTATATTAGTGAGTGGCTTCACATCCAAAACTAAAAAAATTATTTAATACTTGAAATGTCCCACAAAACTCCCTGTTTTTCTGATTACTTGGCACTAGGTTTGGATAACTTGGATGCTAACCCAAGCTGGCCTATTATTGCTAACCCTTTACTTCAGGAAGCCTTGGTCCCACTCAGGAGACCATAGCGTGAGCTGGTTTCCCAGCAATGGTTGCAACTGCGTTCAACGCCCATGCTTTGCTAAAGGTCATTGACAAGGTATTTCAAGGACAGGTATGCACTGCTATCAGCACTAGAGTTTTCTCTAGAGTCATGACTTTGGTCTCATGCGGTATACTTCCATCACTACTGATCTGACTCAAGTCTCAAGTAGTGAAAATCATCATCCTTGGGAAGAACATCAGATGACATGCGTTAGCTGCATGAGAACCTAGTTCCTATTCTAACACGGCATCGCTGGACTGTGGCCATTATTTTCTAGAACCACGAACTGTAATCTAGCTTCCTGACAAACAGCTATATTTCTGCCTTGGCCAGAGAATTTTCTTAGCCCTACAACAAAATATTATAATTATTACAAGCAGTTCTTCCCTCCTCCACATACATTTTTTCTCAGAATGATTTTCATTAAAATCAATTAGCTCAGGCTCCTACGTACACGAAACTAAATTCAAAAGAGGTAAAAGAAAATTTTAACATCTCAGCAATGGCATTTTCCTTATGACAGTTCCAAAATGTTTTGCCTGTGGTGAAAAAGATGGAGTTAGAGATTTGGCCGTCATTAAGTCAAGTGCAGTCTTGTTAGGACAGACAAATCCATTTGCTCTGTTTTACCCTCTGGTCTAGGCGCCCCTGCTTATCATCTGATTGGGTAATGGTAGAGATTGACAAGTGTGACACAGGCCACAGGGCCATCTCTTTGTGACATGAATTGATGGTTCTGTAAATATAGTCCCTCACCTTCAATGTGTTTAGACATCCCATGATTAACCTAAGCATTTCAAATTTGCTTCTATTCTTATTTATACCCCCAACACAAATGATTCAGAGCCCACAAAGACAGGGTTACTGATTGCAAACATTTTTATTTGTTCAGATGGTCAACTAAAATATTTATTTTCTGTTAATATTTGAGTAAGAATGCTAATATTATATTTCACTAAAATGTATACTTGGGTGTATGGCTGCACAGAAGATAGGTAATTATCTTATATTTGTGACATATAACCAACTTAATATGCTATGTTTTCCACAAATATAATTATTAAGAATCATTGTTATAATATTAACTGTAAGAAGAAAATAAAATTAAGCCCACAATTTACTCTTCCTTCCTTAATTCATACATTAATATACTATTTACTCTGGTTCATTTTTTAATGCACTCAGTCTTCTTTGAAGGAATTTTATCAGTCTTAGAATGAAATTCCATTGCTCCAGTGAGTTTTTTTTCAATCAAAATGCCTGAAGTTACATGTATAAACATTAAAACATTATATCTTCATTTTTATATAGTTACCTTATAATAAAAATTATCAAGCTAACCACTTTTCAAGGACAGATAAAGAAGATATTGCTCAAAACTTTAGTTAAAACATATAAAAGTAGCTTTTATTTTCCAGTGGGAATAATATGCTATTATAAATTTAGGGAAACTAATCACCTAGAAATTCTACAGTTGTCTTCAATCAAATCAAAATCAATTTCAGACTGAAAAACACTTTGGTAAATTTGAAAAGGAGAAATCAAAGACTTTTATGTAATATAAAAAAATGGGTTACACATGAAAGTTATATTTAATTGCATCTTGAGAATATTTTACCATTTAGTAAGCCTAAATTTGTATATAAGAACACTTTAGCAATACACAAAACACGAAGGCAGTAAAGTTAGGGCAAAAATCATCATGTAATCCAGTATATTATGTAGGTGGTTAGCAGAAGCAAAATTCTAATAACTTAATTATAACAATATTAAAACTTAATTAGAAAATAAGCCAAATAGTTCAACACATGAATCCACAAGCACTTAATATTATAGTTATCACTGTGTGCATTAAGGATGAATCACTAATATTTTCTACTATTAATACATGGTTAATTAATGATTAAACAGTGTTTTACTGCTCACTCATTAATGATTTATTACAGTTACTTAAACAGTTTCTCAGATCTGAGTGCCTTAAATAGACATCTGAAGATGACTTCTCAGGTTTACCTTCTTTCTACTGTATTGGTTACTATATTACTCTGACCTTCTTTTAACTATGAATATCAAATACCTTGATTACCTGGGCAGTAAAAGCTAATTCATTGCTTGGATGAATTTTCCTAAAGGATCTGAATATGAGTATAGGCATAGATCTTGATTGTGTTAGTTCAACTCTGCTTCCTCCGCATTGACAGACGTTCCTAAACTCTGAATGGGAGAATGAACTATGGGACGTTAAACTGAACTAACTAACCCAACTGATCACCTGTCATAAACCTGCTCCCTAATCTAGCACCTAAACTACTTTTAAATTAGTTCTAATCCTGCCTGAGACTAACATATTCTGAAGACTTAGCGGGGGAGAACTTTCCTTTTGGTGTCAGTTATGGGACTGTAGAATCCTCTTCTGGTCATATGTCCAAATCAAGCTAACCTGTGTATTTCCAGGCAATCTGGTGCCAGAGAGGGACCTGAGATCTCACTATACAGTTCGTTTGGAGATGGCCCATACAGTCAGGTGTGACAAATGTAATTGTCACTGCTTCTGAATTTGCCTGGAGTCCCCCAGAGTGTAATTACACTTTCTCCAGATTAAGGTGTTTCTCTCCCATTTTGGGAAACTCCATGGAAATATCTTCTGGGATGTGACATTGCAATCAGTGCTTATCTTTATGTATCTGTTTACCCCTATCAGGGAAGTCTGTGGCTGCTAGGAGATTGTGTTTAGTTGGTACAGAAGTGACAATAATACTCTGGGTACGATTTTTTTTTTTTTGTAGAAAGGACAGGCAAGCGGTGGAGGTGAACCTACCAAAATTAACTCTTTTGTTGCCACCTTTTAAAAACAAGAATTTAAAAATAAACACTGTCAGAAGCAACACATTTGTTTTACCTCTGCTAAGGAAACACAGAGAAATCTAATTCTTACCACAATGCCCTCAGAAATACAGATAAGATGGAAATGGCTGTATTCCTGCATTATGAACCATTTTGCAAATAGCTGCTAGAATTAGATATTTAGCAGCTAATTACAAAATGGAGCACTTCTAGGTCTCCACGAATAGGAAAAAATAATATCAAAGTTTAAATGTCAGAGTTGAATGGAAAAACCAAATGTTGTGGGATTGTTTCTGTCCTCTGTAGAGAGAAAAATGATAGACGATTCAGAATAGAGAAGGAAAACCAGGTTAAACACTGCTGATGAATGCTGTTTATTAATCCCAATCCCATTCATAAAGAGCTAATTTGTAAAAAACTAATCTCAGTTGCTTATTCGAAGAATTGTAAAATGTTGTAATGTAGATTCAATATATTGATTAGCAATTATATAGCTGGATATAATAAAACAAGTAACAGTTTTTCTGTACATTTCCAGAAATAAGAAAGAGCCATATTACCTTTCCAATCCAAATATTTGAAGTTAAGGTTTCAAAGTAAGGGGCTGGTGCGGTGGCTCAGTGGTTACAGCGCTTGCCTGGCATGCTCGAGTATACAGGTTCAAACCTCAGCACCCGCATACACAACTAAATGTCAGAGCAATGAAAACCATGTGAAAAACTCAATAAAAATTGATTCTGTCTCTCTCTATCTCTCTCACAGTCCTTCTCTCTTTAAAAAAATTTTTTTCAAAGTAATTTTGATATTGTCCACTGCCAACAAAGTTCAGCCGGAGATAATATATTTTAATTTATTTGCACCTTAATGACTATCAACATCTCATGAGGTAGAAATTGAGTATTTGGAAACTTACAGAAACATATTGAAGGTGGGGAGATTCAAAATAAGAGCAAGTGCTGTTTAAATGTTTTGCAAATTTTATATAAGCTTAAAGAAAATGGGCATTAGTTTATGCCAACATTTTTGTTTTGTTTTGTTTTGCAGTGCTAGAGATTGAACCCTGGGCCTCGCACATGCTGGGAAAGCACTCTACCACTGAGCCACATCCCCAGTCCTAGTTTATGCTACCTTTTGAAGGTCAATTTAGATATCTTGATTTTGTTACATCAGTGAATGTTTCCATTTTACACCCAGATCAACACTTGGGTTTTAAAATCTGTTTTCATTCATTTACTCACTCATAACTCATCCACTTATTTTTGTTGAGTATCTGCTATGTGACAGGCACTGGACTGAGCAAGGAGAGAGAAATCAATTTGTAGGTGAAACAAAGTCTTCAAGGACTTGGGAATGAGGTAGTATTCTGGCTAGAATTGATATGACACAGTATCAAAGCAAAATATCACTTCTGTCCCAAAATATCAATAGCCAAATGTCTGTATATAAACATTTTTCTGTTATTGTGGTAAAGCTCTACAATGACTCTGATAAGAACTGTTTTAGATATTGGTAGGCTCTTCGTCCAAAGCAACTCTTTGCAGTTGAACCATCCTTGGAGCTTATCAAGTACAAATGCTCTTACAGTAACCCAAGGAGGTAAAGTTTTACATTGTTCAAGAACAAAAATTAACTAGGGTTCCAGTGGATACAAACCTCTGTGTTAAAAACAAATAAGTTTGCTGGGTGTGGTGGTGCATGCCCATAACCCAGTGGCTTGGGAGGCTGAGGCAGTAAGATCACAAGTTCAAGAACAACCTCAGCAACTTAGTGAGGCCCTAAGCAGCTTAGGGCCTATAGCATAATAAAATAAATGAATAAATAAAAATGGCTGAGGATGTGGCTCAGTGGTTAAGTGCTGCTGTTTTAATCCTTGGTACCAAAAACTTTTAAAATTCCATTTCTATTTTTAAATATTTAGTCCTTTTTCATATGACTTATTATAAAACCACTCTGTACTCTGTGTTAGGGTCCCCACCTTTGGGAAGAAACAACACCGTTGACTACCATCAAGGGTAAATCATGACTAGGTGACAAGATATGATCAAAGAGAAGGGGATGAAGCAACATGTTGATAAGGTCATATCTGCCTTTAGCCTGATTAGAAGGAGTCCCTATAGCTGTATGGCTGAGTTTGAAGCCAAATTATGTCCCCAAAACTAATCAGATGGATTAGAATGGAGATTTCCAACCTATAGAACTTAGACCCATATGTATAAATATTAAGTAATCTGTGAGTACATATTCACTACAAGCAAAATTTTGAGTGCAAATAAAGTTTTTTGAGAAAAAAATCTGTAATTTTCATTAGATTTTGAAAGGATTTCTCTCTCTCCAAAATTATTAATAATTGCCTTTAATAGTCACTTGAGTGACAACACTATTGCATCAATATGTATTACTCTTAATTCAGGAATTTCAAGTTTTTATACCTATTGAGGTATAAGAAAAGAAAGATTTTTAAAATTATTTTTGGCATCCTGTTAGGGCTCCATAACCCCAAATAATTTATTTGCTTTTATAAGTGTCATTGTCATAGCACTTTATGTCACTTTCTAAATCTTAGAGAAGTTGCATTTGGGGGAGGTGGGAGGCAACTGACCATGAAAGAGTTTTCATCTTACAGCAAGGGGAAAATAAATATTCTTCCATCTCTCAGCAATGGCTAACTGTAGTTATTCTCCTATTAAGGTATTGTTTGCATCGTTACCATTGCTACTTGAAAACTTTGCACAGTATTATTTTATTCTATCCCAAAGGCACCATATGTCACCTTCCACCTTTCTAAGAAAGAAAGCAGGTGTCATAAAATGGCAAGATCTCAGTAGCTAAAGTTGAAGGTCCTTGGCATGTCTAAATGCATTTTAAGGAAAAAAAGTTTTCTATGAATAAAAGATGTGGAAAGGTCAGTCATGCTGATACCATTTTTAAATATGTAATTATTATAACAAATAAAAATTTTCCCATAGAACAAGATACTTCATTTTCTTTAATAAGGTATCTTATACATAAATTAGTAGACTTGATCAGCTTAAAATTATATAAGTGAAACAACATTGATGATAACAGACACACACTTTCCCCAATCAATTATCTTTTCTTAGATCAGAGGTGATGGAATGTATTCATTCTGGCACTGGGCTTTTAACAAGTGGGATTAAGCATAAGTGTTCTAGTGAAGAAAGGAGAAAGTATATTTATTCCAATCTACATTATGTCCCTAGATAACATGATGGAGACTGAATTTATCAGATCCACCTGTTAAACGTCCATTTACTATGGCAGATACAGGCAAAAGGCTCAAGTTTCTTGTAGGCACAGTATTTTAATGTGGGAAGTCCAGATGGAACCCACAAATAGCATGGCTCACTGTGCTGGAATGCTAGGTCCAAATGGCAGATCCCTTTTGAGGTTATGGTTTAGAGTGAAACAGATTTATTAATAATCAACGGGCTCATATGACCAAGGATGTTGTCAGCTCATCTCCAAGATGGAAAACAACAACAAACTTAAGCCAAGAATCATTTTATTTTTGCCCTTCTTACTATATGCATTGGAAAAGAACCCCATTGGCCCTTTTGTAGCTAGTAATGTCTAATTCAGGAAGACAGGAATAAGCAGAGTAGAAAGCACCTGTCAGCTCTATTTCCCACTCTCCTTGATTAGCATGAAACATTAATAGGGCTTTCAGAAATTCTGGCCTGAAATGGGCTTTGCCTGAGAACGTGTCTGTCTTTACTGCACAGAAGCCACTGTCATTAAAAAAAGGGCAGATAACTAAAGAAGACTCCTTCTTGAAATTTATACCTTTTTTTCATACAATGACAAATTATTTTAATAATGGGAATCACACACACTGCCATTTGTATAATGTTTCCCATAAAATTCCTCCATTAAATTTGCTCCTTTACTTGACTCATCTCTTTTTTTAAAAAGAATGACACACACAAAATGATACATCATGCTTTCTTATGAAGAATTGAAAATGAACATACAGTAATGGGTTAACATACATTTTAATAAAAATTTCATTGTTGTGCATTTCGCCTTTCAATACTGAAAACCAGGGATGTTCCAGTAACCTCAGGCAATGCCTAAGGATAAAACAATCACATGATGGTGAACTATTTTCACCTATTTATTCTTTTACAGAAAAAAAAAAGATTCATAAGGACCAAAGAAAATAAGATGTGCATCCCCCTAAAATTATGTCTGGTCCTAATACACCTTGCCACATAGTAAATGTAACTATATAACACAAACAAAACTCCCAAATGCTTTTGGAATTTCTGGAATGTGTTGAGCGCTTTGGATACTGCTAATTTTCAATGAAGGTGAGTGTCAGATTGATTTTAGTTCTCCATGATGACCCCCAAAATAAAACAGATGTAATAGGGTTAAAGTAAGACAGTCATAGACCAAAACACAGCTTTCTTAGCCCTTAAAAAAAAAAAACACTATACCCAGATTCACAATTTGGTGTTTTAAGTTTTCAGGTCTAGAAACTTTTGATTTGAGTTGAATGCTTGTTATATGATGTAGTCAGTTAGTTTACAAAGAAATATGCATGTTGTGGAGCCTTTCCTTACAGACAGCTCATCAGCCAGCATGCTCCGTGTGGTTCTGTGTGATTTCCTAAGAGGGCAAACACAGCAGAGAATGGCCCTAGGTGAAAGAAGGTTTCTACCAGAATTTTATTAAAAAGCAACGCTTTGTGGAAAATCATGCCAATTATCCCCACTTCCACCACTTGATTATGATGGAGCAGCCCGAGTGAAATGAGGGGCAAATTAAATGTGCACCTGATTGCTTTCTGATGATTTTGTAAATATAAATCTCCCTGCAGCATTATTTAGGCAGATTCAGTAGGTACCGGTGTTAAGAAAGGTTGAAAGTTCAGATTTCCAGCATGTTTAGTTAAGAAAACCTGTTCTTTAAAATATTGCAAATACTTTCTGTCCCGTTAATAAAGATTTTTAAAATCATTTCTCAGAGGGCTGCCGCCGCCACTATTGCTCTCAAAACAAGAGGAGGAGCTGATCAAGAAGCAAAGGGAAAGGCAAGTAGAACAACAACACTTAAAAAGCCAACTGTTCTCACCTGAAATTATTCAGCCAGTGCCAGTGAACGGCCTGGTAATGGTAAATGTACAAAGACTGTCGAACACACCCTGAAAGGAAGCTTCTATGCTACACTATTTTTTTCTTACAATAAATGTTTTGCTTCACGGATTAAAAGTATGGAAAGAATACAATCTGATCTTTGCATTCTTTCAAAGTAGCTCTACATTCCACATTCATAAAATACTGTCTATAAAGCAAGATGTACCCTTCATTGGCACTGACAACTGAAATTAACTTTCAGAGCTGGGGCCCCGAGGAGGAACCTTACTAGTCATGAGTCCTGATGAGTCTCTGGGTGATGTTACCGGTGCACTAATTGTCAGGAAGGCAGGTTAAGACTTTTTTCAACATGGCATTAAATCCTCACCAGTCAGTACTAAGGAGGCAAATGAAAACCTCATGCTATTTGAAACACTAGCCTAAAAACAGGCTATGAATAATGGCCGAGGGACTTCAAATTATTATTATGGAGAGGGAGGGAATCATGAGCAGGCACATCTCCAGCTAAATGCTAATCAATAGGTCTATAGAAAAATAATGCTTAATTCCAGAACTGTTAATGTGGAGCAATAGAATAAAAGGAATATTGCATATTCACTGCTCAGGCTGCATTTTCTAGTAAAAATGCATTGCACTCTGCTAGCTTGTCAATCTTTAATAGAAACTCATCAATTATTTGTGGGCAGGAGATTGAAATGGCTAATAGCTCAAACATATTCCTCCATCTCATTGCATCAGTAGCTCTAAATTAATGCATGTATTTTTCCTTAAATTAAGTTTTTCTTAAACAAAATGAAAATAT
The DNA here is from genome assembly GCA_004027875.1 of Aplodontia rufa. NCBI lineage: Eukaryota > Metazoa > Chordata > Mammalia > Rodentia > Aplodontiidae > Aplodontia > Aplodontia rufa. The sequence goes on along the minus strand of PVKS010007931.1, from coordinate 45,266 downwards.
GTGCCTTATTTTAGCATACATTTGGCATACAGGTAAACTAGTGAACATTTGTTATTATCCCCTGATAACTGGAAAAGAGAAACAAGTATTTTTTCAAGCAGTGAATATTCAAAAAACAAACAAAAAAATTAAACAAAAGAAAAAAATCTAACATTTGTGCTTTTCAAAATTAAAATTATAGCAATCCAGCTCAACTAAAATTTCATGAAATATACACAGCACAGACAATTCTCCAAACTTACTTTGCTTCTCTCCTATGACTGACA
>PVKS010007931.1:0-42500 GCA_004027875.1 Aplodontia rufa | reverse complement strand
TCTCTTAAAAATTAGTATTTATGTGACTTGAGGAAAGTTTCTTGACATCTCTGAACCCCAATTCCTCAGATGTAAACTGGTAAATAACATAGGATTTGTTGTCACAACTAAATGACATGCATATGATAAGTATCTAATTGATACTTTGGATATTCCCGTAAATAGAGCCACTATGAATTCTGTTTTAAGTCCAGTAGAGAAGCCTCTTTGGGTTGTTATTGTTAAAAGCAACTCTCTCCACATTATTCTGCTATTTAAAACTGTATGGCAGAGAGAGCTGGCTCATCTGGCGTTTAGTTCAGCAGCAGTACAGAGAACAGGTCCCAAGAGAAGAATTAACAATAAATAAGGACAACAAGATGGCGTCTAAACATACAAACAGTTATTTTGGATTCTATTGTTTCCTCTTAATTTGTATTCACTAAAATGGCAGTCATATAAAACAACTTGTTTGCCTGATATTCTCCTTTTATGATTTTGATTTTTTTCAGTATCAAAACACAATTTGAATAAAACCTACAACATCATCCCACTCATTTGAATGTGTTTTCAAAGTTGCCAGAGGATACTTCATTTGGTAGATTCAACTTTAGGGTAAGAGTGCAGATCACTTTTAAACTAAAGTTTTGGAATAGAGGAACCAAATCTCTGTGTGCGTTATATTCTTAAGGGAAAACATTAGTGAAGCTTACAACTCACAGGTTTACAGCTTTTATGCCACTACAGCCATTCATCCATCCATACCTCTACCCACACACCAAGCCTTTAATTTATTCATTATGAACTAGACACTCAGTTATACATTATGCCAATTAAAATCTAATTACGACTTTGAAAATTACACTAAATCCTCGAGAAGGGTGTTATCTCCAGTGGTCATTTAATATATTTACGTCTGAGTCATCCATGTGGTTGCTATATTTGTGCAGTCAATTATACTCCCCCCCCAAAAAAAAATAAATGCACTGGTAGTTTTGAACTCTCTGGAGGGATCTTGTATACATCATTCACCTTCTCTGAGAAACTCTAGTGTTTTAGTCAGCTTTTTCACTGCTATGACCCAAGGACCTGGCAAGAACAGTTTTAGGAGGAAACGTTTATTTAAGTGCTCAGGATTTCAGAGGTCTTAGTCCACAGGAGGATCCATTCCTCAGGGCTCAAGCTGAGGGTGAACATCATGGCAGAAGGTATCAGCTCCAGGGAGCAGAGAGAGCAAGTCCACACCAGGTACAAAATATATAACCCAAAGGCACCCAATGGCCCACCTCCTCCAGCCACACCCTACCTGCCTTCAGTCCCCAGTTAATCAGGGGATTAATTCACTGCTTGGGTTAAGATTCTTATAACCCAATCATTTCATCTCAGCCTTCCTGCATTGTCACATGTAAGCTTTGTGGGGATACCTCACATTCAAACCATAACATCTTGGACAGGTCTCACTCCACAAAATAAATTAGAATCTGAAGGAGCAAAAGAGAAGTTGTTCTCTCTGGGGTGCACTCACTCTCAGGTAGGAGGGAAATGCAAATGTAAAATGTACCACTGAGGGGTTGGGGATTTAGCTCAGTGGCAGAGCGCTTGCCTAGCACTCGCAAGGCCCTGAGTTTGGTCCTCAGCCCTAAAAAAAAAAATGTATCACTGAAATGCCACCCTGTTTCCCCAGACATAGAATGAGTGAAAAAGTGAAGGGAGGCCAAGAAGGTGTAAGGAAAACCCATTTCCGTGGACAATATAAATGGGGGAATGGATTCCCCTTAAAGATAGGCAGTATTTGAAATTCCTATTAATTAAATTAAAATAATTCCTGATGGAAACCCAATACCTACCAAACACTAACCCCTGCAGAAACTTCTAGTTTTAGATGGCATGTTTAGTGTATGGTAAACCACATCTGCTCTCATACAAATTACAATGTGTATATTTGAAATTGAACCAGTAAAATATACAACTATACCTGTATAAGGACATAAAACTTTTGTTGAAAAATTGACAAATTAGCATAATGCAAATTCAACTGCTTATTTGGTCTTCATGATCTTTTCCTCCTTTTAGTGATATATGTATCTTTCAATTCTTCATGAAACAAAAATAATGAAAAAATAGATATACAAATGTATATTCATATACATATAATTATTGAAATAACACTCAAGGGACAATGAAAATATTTGCATTATAAGATTAAAATTAAGTGAAATGAAATCACAAAATAGTAATCATGGGTAAAACACAAAAGAAAATTTAAGATATGTGCAAAAAAAAAAAAATGTTAGGAGATCCAAACCTCAGAATGTCAGAAAACAGAACTGAAAGACAGGAAGGAAAATACTAAGTAAAAAATTACCAAGAATTTCCCACAATCAAAGAGATATGCATGTCCTGAAGTTTGTAGAAAGAAAAGACATAAAAGAAAGAAAGAAAGAAAAAAGAAAAACCTCACGCTACACATTTGGTAAAACTCCCTTGAAGAAAATTAAGTTTAAAATGGCAGGCATCGGACAGAAGTAAACACAGGATTCCCTCTGAAGGACTAAACTTTGGATATAGGACTTAAAGAATTTCACAAATAAGATCCCAAGAGAAATTATCTAATATTATAAATTATCGAACACTCTAGGAACAAATCACCATTTATAAGTCAACAGAAACAACAAATACTGAATCAGTCCTAAAAGAAAGAGAATATTGAAATAAATAGATTCAAAATACAAAATAAGCAAATTAACTGTTTCAAAATTTACAAGTGGAAAGAAAATAAGATGTAAAAATTATTAAAACTATTCAGGCAGTTGGGAAACAATGAATGGAACATATAAAGTTAAAAATACATGGGGCTGGAGTGGTGGCTCAGTGGTTGAGTATCCGCCTTGCACGTGCAAGGACCTGGGTTCAAACCCTAGTACCACATACATAACTAAGTGTTAGAGAAATGAGATAGAAAAATAAATGAAATTGATTCTCTCTTTTTCTCTCCCTCTCCTTCTCCCTGTAAAAAAAGTAAAAATAAAATATAGTAATTCTAATGAGAAGTTCAACAGATGACATCAAATTAGACACCACTGAAAAGAGAATAAGAGAACTTGATGATAGATCTGTAAGAATTACCCTAGAGGCATCAAAGAGTTAAAGAGGTAGAAACTTTTAAAAAACGGGGAAAAAAAGTCATGAAACTGGGAGGGCAGAGTGAAGTCTTTACTCTGTTTAAATGATTTTGGGAAAAGAAGGATAAAGTATGAGTCAGAACAGATTTCGAAAAACAGATTTTATGCTCCCCAGCAATTCCATTCTTAGGTATCTATCTAAAAGAAATGAAAACATGTTTTTACCCAAATGTGCACAGTGCCATCATTTGCAACGGCCAGATAAGGCAACCCAAATGTCCATCAATTGATCAATAGATAAACAAAATGTGATTTATCTATTTGATAGAATTTGATTAATCAATGAAACATCAATATATTCGACAACATGAAGGTAAATCTTAGAAACACCATAGTATCTAAAAGTAGCCAGTCACAAATGTCTATATAGTGTATGGTGCTATTTATTATGAAATCTTCAGAATAAGCAAATTTATAAAAGTGGAAAGTATATTGGTGGTTGACTGAGCTAAAGGCACCAGATGGGGTGGGGATAATGAAGAGAGACTGCTGTTAGGTACAAAGTTTCTTTTAGTGTGCTGAACAAATTCTAAAATGAGATCATGTTTATGGCTATAGAGCTCTGCAAATACATTTAAACTATTCAACACTTTAAATGTGTGAATTTTATGGAAATGAATTACATGAAAAATATGAAAAGTAAAGTAAATTAAAAAATATAGAGCAATAGTTTCAAATAATAATGACTGAGAACTTTGCAAACTCAATGAAGGACAGCAGTCCTTATGTCCAAAACCTAATGACTCCTAAGCAGGATAAATACACTTTTGAAAACACATTTAGACATGTAAACATGAAACAATAAAACAAGAATGCTTCTCAATTTGATTTGTTTAACATTTCCTCATGAGGAGATTTAAAATATGTACTTTGGGGGGACCTCACAGAACTGATTCTATGCTAGTCTCACCGAGTTTCATAAGAAACACAAAGTGGGTGTATCCCATGCTGTTCATACTGACTTTGAAAACTGGAGCGGAGTAGGTTCTGCCTAGTTTCTCCACTGAAAGTGTTATTATTTTTTCCCTGGATAATAAGTATTTATTGAGGAGGTAAACTGAGACTGCAAATATCCCTTCTTTATCCAAATCTTTCTCTCTAGTCTTAGTCCAATGGAAACTTCCTAATTCCATTATTCCTTTCATAACTCCTGGTAGTATTCTGCTATGAGAAAGTTTTCTTTTCCACTATTTATTTATTCTTTCACTTATCTACTTACATTAGCATAGAATTGTGAATTTTTATTTTACTTTTAGAGATATGATCTATGAGAATCACTTTGTTTCTAAAGAGAGAGGGACAGTGAAAGAGAGGGATAGTGAGAGAGAGAGAGAGAGAGAGCGAGCGAAAGAGAGAATCAATTTTATTTAGTTTTTCATGTGGCTTTCAGTTCTCCAAGACTTCGTTGTGTATGTGGTATTGGGGTTTGAACTCGCATACCCACATGTATCAGGCAAGCATCTTAACTGCTGAGCCACTGCCCCAGCCCCTATTAGAATCATTTTTAATCTTGTTGCTCAAATTGTCCTATATTTGTCCAGAGGACATTCTTATAAGCTTTTGACATATCACCATAAATTTTCTTACTTTGTTTTGCCTAAAAAAGATGTTAGAATATTTATATACATTTCCAGCCCTGCCGTACAGTTGGACATTTTTTTTGAAGGTTCCCTAGCCCCCTTTATTGAATAATGCTATTTGGATACTAAGATCTGCACCCCATTGGGATTTTTCTGTTCCCAGGTCCATTGAGTACACAGAGCTAGGGGATGTCTCTATGTGTACACCAACACACACAAGCACATTCGTGCACACCTACATCAATTTCTGTACACTGAAAACTACCAGTTCTTGTCAGTACCTCCACTTCCTTCCCAACACTGTAGGGTTCATTCTTCTTTCCTCTTTTTCAATCTTTGTACCGCCCTCCTCTGTAAATGAGAAATTCTCATTGCCTCAAATATATGTGCATATTTTGTGAGTGCCCATGATCGTAATTTCTGGACCCTAGGAGAGCTGTATCTACCTCTCACCCTCCTCAGGGTCTTCAAGGCCTTGACTGCACTGAGGAGCGCTCTACTTGGCTGCCTTTTGCTTCTAGTAGACTCCTGAGCCTTGACAGGGAGCTATTCCTTGCCCTGTCACTTTCCCTGCATTGGTTTCTCTTTTTATCCAGCTGCTTTTCCCATTCAGGCCCTTTAGAGGTTTCACTTTTTCTTTCCAAGTTATTTTTGTGTTTAAGTAACATTTGAACAGTCATAGATATCCAGAAAAAGGTACAGCAATATAAGCGATTGAAAGTATAACTATGACACCTTAATTTGTATTTTAAGGTTCCAACTGTAATTATAGTATACTTCAAGATAAAAGGTGTCCACTGACTGCCACACATGGATTGGTAATAATGCAGTAAATCACCTTACCCAGAAAAGGGGCTGAATACCCAGTCTTCAGGTTCACTGTGCACTGCATCTTATTTTTTTAAAAAATAAAATATAAGGGTCCAAAAGCTCTAATACACACACACACACACACACACACACACACACACACACACACACACACGCACACACACACACACAATGGAGTTCTTCTAAGCTATTAGAAACAATGATACTGTGGCCTTTGAAGGTAAATGGATGGCAATGGAAGAAATCATGCTAAGTGAAGTTAGCCTAACCCAGAGAGTGAAGGGTCGAATACTTTCCCTCATTTGTGGAGGACAAAGTTAAACCCAAGCTTGGGTGAAAAGGTAGTCAAACTTATATATTCGACCCACCAAGGGCACAGCAGCACATAATCTAGGGGAACCATAGACTTAGGGGGGGAGGGGAGAGGCAGGTTGTTAGGAGAGGGAGGGAAGATAGTGGGGGATCTAGGGAGACAATAAAAAATGTAGCATACTCTTTATGCCCCCCAGAAGTCAAATAATACTTATGCAATCATTTAATTCAGGAAAATTCACAGTCATATACATATACCTATGCATATGTATGGACGTTTTAATGTATTATAGGGGCATAACACAGAAAAATCAAGAGACTAGGGTGTGGGTGATGTAAGGTTAACTATGGTTTAGGATCAAAAGCATATCATATTGTTACATTATACACATTTATGATTGTACAACTAGACTCCTTAACTTAAAAAAATAAAGGGTATTGTTAGGTTGATTTCAGGCAGCTGGGTGAGGCATCAGGCAGCCTATGCACACGTGAAAGGAACAACTAATCAGATGCTGGCAAACAAGCCCCAGTGGCATCTCATAATTGCCCAATGATTGATAGGAGTTACCGGCCAATCTCTGAGGGACCTCCTCTGCCCACCCCAGATAAAGTCACGGCCCATCCGGGCTGTGAGGGTGGTGTCTCTTCCTGTACCTGCCCTCACTCTGCCGGCCTGGTGAATCTGAACCAAGAGCTTTTGATCCAAATAGAAGCTTTCCTTAGCTGCTTTTGGGCCTGACTTTACATTTGGTGCCGAAACGTCAGCGTTTTATCCTGATTCTTACAGGTATGTCTATAATTCACAATAAGAGTCAGCAACCTGATGATTTAAGAGTATGGAATATTGCCTATCAATTTGCTTCTTATATTGAATTTTTAAAAAAGTGATATAATTTATTCTTTAAACCAATAATTTAGACATGAGACACTTATGAAATTTCCTACTGCATATGGTGGAATAAAACAAACGCAGAACAGATGTTTTCCACTATAGTATAGGTGACATCTTTAAAACATCAACTTATAGGCTGGAGCGGTTGCGGTTACCATGCTTGCCTGAGTACTCAGGTTTGAATCCCAGCACCACACACACAGTGAAGTGTTGAAGCAACGAAAGCCACATGAAAAGCTAAATAAAATTGATTTTCTCTTTCCCTCTCTCTGTCCCTGAATTCTGAGAACAAAGTGACATAAACTTAGTCTTCTTTTTCAGATGTTTTTGAGTTCCTATTCAATGTTTTGTTCCAAGATTGAACAGTTAGAGATGAAATCCTTATTTAAACCCAAATCCTCCTCGATCCATTTTTTCCTCCTGTCCTGATTTTCGGAGAGTGATTTCCTTTCGAGAGAGCTTAATATAAGAGCAAGAGCATTATTTTCCCTGGGAGCATGTGTTCTGTCTGATTTCAGTTAGGAAGCTGCTTCTCAAGACACATTCAGTGCCTGGTCAAGGACTGTTCTGTGAAAGAAGGAAGGCATCATATGGATTCTGGAAACTCTGCTTTGGGAAAGGGTCATTCCTTAGAGGAATCACTGTCTTGGGTTTGCCTTGGGAAAGAAGTGATGGTCTCTTTTGATCAGCAAACTCCAAAGGTTAGATTTTTGTACAATTGCATTATAATTAGCAAAGTAAATGTCCATTGTCTTGATTTAAAAATATCCCTGAACCTTAACCCATACCGAGGACATATCTCACAATTTCCTTGACTTTTTTATTTTTTGGGAATAAAATCAAGGGTACGTTCTGGCCTTGTTGGACTGCCGGACCTCACAAAATAGGTCACCCGCTGCTCACATTCCTTTGGTTCTGCTCTACTGCTCTACTGATGCCCTGAGCTGAGAAGGCTTTGGGCTTACTTGGATTCTGACTTTGGAGGCAGAGGTTGAATTCCTAGAGATCGGGCAAAACTATGGATCTGGAAAGCTTAAGCTATTTTTGCATGCAATGGGCTATCTTCAGGCCATCTGACAAGCTGGCACAACATAGAGGATTTAAACAGACTTCTCAGGTTCACAAGACCCAGAGAGAAGCAGGTAAATCCCCAAGACACATTTTCATCACATGGCCTTGACACTTGCTATTTGCATGATCTGAATGCTCTTATTCCAGGAAGTCACATAGCCATTTCCTTTTCTCCTTCAGGACTTCTCTTAAATGAAATCATCTTATCGTGGCTTCCCTAACCTCTCCTTTTAAAATGATAGTTTCTATTGCATTATTCTCACTCTCTTCTCTCTCTTTTTCTCTTTTATTATTTTCTAAAGCATGGGGAATCCCCAATCTAATGTAAGATTTTGCTTTGTGTTGTACTGTGTGTTTTCCTCTCACTAGAATCTAAACCCAACGTGAGATTTAGAAACTCACATTTGTGTCTCCAGTGCCCAGCACAGTGTCTACCACCAAGCAGGCATGTGAAAGGAAATTAATGGATTCCTGGTTTCCTCCGCCCTTTCTGTCTGATGGAATGATCCATCACCACGTTCCACTTGGATCTTTGATTCATCAATATCCCCTGTTTCTCTTACCTCCCCAATCTTTCCCCTCTTCACTTTCTCATCTCTGTCTACTGGCAAATATTTTTAACTGAATACACCACCCTTCAACCCTAATTCCACCTCCTATTCACTTCTGGAAGTTTGTTCACTGCTGAAATTCATGAACCGTGTGCTGCCTCTGCCGCCTCCACTTTTGGGTCCCATTTTTCCACCACCCAATGTGATTTCTTCCTTCCATTCCACGATTTCATTTAGTCCTCATGTTGCTGGCATTTTTGAAGACTTTTGCTGTGCAGATCATTCCTGTTTTAAGTGTCCTTCCTGAACCCTGGGACATTTTTCCTCACTCCTGATTCTGTTCTTTCTCTTCAGTGACTTCGGTTCCTTCTGACAGTGGCTTCCCGGACTGCCCCTTGCATTTGTTGCTCTCTGAGATCCCAGCCTCAATTCTTGTACGTTTTCACTCTCAAAACTCTGCTTAGTGATCTCAACTGCAAAATGTAATGTTTATAATCACATTCACCATCTGGAGCTTTCCCCTGAATAATAATAATAATAATAATAATAATAATAATAATAATAATAATTACTCTTCGAGGTGGGGGCCAGTGAGGGAGAGAATCCATTTTATTTATTTTTTTAATATGATTTTCATTGCTGTGACACTTAAGTTATATATCTGGTGTTGGGGTTCAAGTCCGGGTCCTTGTGCATGCCAGGCAAGCACCATAACTGCTGAGTATTTCTAAACAGTTTACTCTTCTGTTAAGGAAGAGTGTGGTGCTAAGGACACACACACACTGGTCATCTCATTAAAATGTGATCAGTGCCATTTCAGGATGAAGACAGGTTACTCTGGTTCATTCCACTTATATGCTGCGTAACTTGGAAGAATTACATGAGTTCTTTCTGTCTCCTTATTTGCAAGTGAGACTAGAAGTATCTAACCAGTTATCGCCATTGGGAGAATTAGATGAAATAATACAGGAATATTATTTATTTTATTTTATGTTTTTATTAAGAAATTTAGTTATTGTACAATCAGAAATGCATCCAAAGTAACAATATGATATGTGTATATTCTTAAATTAGATTTACCCCCTAGAGCTCACCCTATTCTCCCACTTTTACTCCTTCCCACCTGCTCCTCTCCCCCCTCATTCCAATGCATCTCTGTGAATGCCCTAGGTTATGTGTTACTATGCCTTTGCTGGGTCTAATACATGAGGTTGACCATGTTTCACACAGGCCTGGGTCTAGCTCCAGCCTCCACTAATGAGTGAACACATTCAATCCTTGACTCTCTGGGTTTGGCTAACTTCTCTCAACATGATTTCTTCCATGGCCATCCATTTATTTAACTTAAAAAGCTGCAATATCATTGTTTCTAATTGCTGAGTAGAACTCCATGGTATGTATATATACCACAGTTTTTGGATCCATTCATCAAGTGAGGGGCATCTGGGTTGGTTCCATAATTTAGCTATTGTCAATTGAGCTGCTATGAACATGGAGTTTGCTGTGTTGCTGCAATGTGCTGGTTCTAACTCCCCTGGAAAAATACTCAGGAAAGGGATAGCTGGATCATGTGGTGAGTTCACCTTAAATTTCTGAGGATTCTCCACACTGTTTTCTAGAGGGTCTTTACCAGTCTGAAGTTTCACCAACAGTGTGCAACTGTTCCTATCTCTCAGCAACCCCTCCAGCATCTATTATTGTTTATATTCTTCATTTTTACCAATCTGACTGGCATGAGGTGAAATCTTAATGAAATTTTGATTTGCATTTCTCTGATTACTAGTGATTTAGAGCACTTTCTCCTGTATTCATTGGCTTGCTCAATGTCCTCTGTTGATAGGTTTCTGTTTAGCTCTTTGGCCCATTTATTGATTGGGTTGTCTGTGGTTTTGAAGTTGAGATTTTTGAGGATTTAAAAAATTGTGGATATTAGTTCCCTGTCAGAAGAATCACAGGCCATGATTCTCTCAAATTAGGTGTTCAATGAGTACTAGCTATTGCAATTATTATTGTGTTACATTTAACACACACAATAAAGGGCCTTCATATCATTTGAGGATTTCAGATGAGGCATCCTAGAGATTATCTGTATGCTAAAATGTCAGAGAATGAGGATGATGAACCAGTTGAAGCAGGGTAGAAAGGTCATTTTAGATACTGAAAATAATGGTACAAGCAATGAAAGCATATACATGTGGGAGAAAAGAGTAGATATTTCTGGAATGTAAATTTCAAGGTGGGAAGTGGTCTCAAAGGTAAAACTAAAATATTAGGTGAAGACCCAGTCATGGCATGACATACCAAGGAGTGTGAAGGACATTAAATGTTTTGCCAGTAATCCTTAATTTTATTCTATATAAATATCAGAAAATAGTTTATCATATTTATAAGTTTCTGAATGTGTTTTATTTGTTGCTGTGGAATAATGGAATGAATGAAATTCAACTACAATGAAGATACATAAAATTAGGTGCTAGGCAACATATTCAAATTCATTTCTATGTTTTCTGATTATATGTATTAGGTAGTAGATTTAAAATCTCCTTCACTTCAGGAAATAGGAGAAAGAGAATACCAATCAGATGAGAAGTGAGGTCTTAACTTTAAAATGTGTTTTACAATATATTCATTACATTTGTAACTGACCCATATAATAGGTTGACCATGTTTATTGCAGTTATTAATTCAGAATGTCTACAGCATTAGGGTGAAGTAAAATGTTGAGACCATTTAGTGAAATCTATATTCTGATTAAGAATATGTGTGCAGAGTCGTTCATTCATTCAAAGTAATCACAGGTAATAATCATCCATCTTATGTTTATATACCATATTTAATCATGGAGAGTCCAGAGCATTTGGTAAACTAAAATTATTTCAGTGTTCAGCCATAACAATAACAGTACTGAGTGAAATAGCATAACATAAACTGTAGGAACCTGAAAAAAATTTATATAAGCAAGTACTAAAATACATGGTGTAAAATAAAAACTGTGAATTCAAATTAATGATCTTGTTTATATACAGGGTAGAATATTAGAATCATAGCAACTTAATAAAACAAGAGACCTTGGCAATCACCTACTCCAACCACATCATTTTACAGATGAGGAAACTAATTTCTATGGTTTTGATTTCTTGCTGGTTCCTACTAAATTTAAACATTATCTTCATGCCATTGCCTGCAAAATAATCTCATATTATTCTAAAGTGATATGAAAAATGTACATTATTAAGTTTGTGTTACTACTACGACCCAGATCAGAAATTCAGATTCGAAGAATTCCACCAACAGACTACCCAAGGGGGAGCCATGCTCACTGTTCTCAACTGAAAGCTAGACTTGGGTAAAGGTAAGGTGTGATGCTAGTATTAAATTGAAGGGTTCTTTCCCTTACAACCCCTCACCCTATCCCCAGGTTACCTCCCTAAATGTGCAAATGTACCTGTTGCTCTTTACTTTAGAAAAAGCTGATGACAAAACTTTATCATTTGAGGGTTCAGAGACCCTCCAGAATACAGTATCTGTAGACTGCTCCAGCAATTGTTATTTTTTAACACCCACAGATTGAATATTTCATATATGAAATGCTTGGGACCAGAAGTATTTCAGATTTAGGATTTTTAAAAATTAGGATATTTGTATAAACATAATGAAGTATCCTGGGGATGGGACCCAAGCAGAAACATAAAATTCATTTATGTTTTATATAATTCTTATATACATAGCTTAAACATAATTTTGTTTGACACTTTTTTTTAATAGAAAGAGAGGAACGTGAGAGAGAGAGAGAAAGAGAAAAGCAATCTTTATTTAGTTTTTCATGTGACTTTCATTCCTCGGACACTTCCTTGTGCACGTGGTGCTGGGGTTCGAACTCGCACACTCCCACTTGCCAGGCAAGCACCGTAACTGCCGAGCCACCACTCCAGCCCCTCGTTTGACACTTTTAACAATTTTGTGCACAAAACAAAGTTTCCATCAAGTCAGCACATGTTTTTGATTTTGAGGTATTTTGGATTTCAGATTTTTGGATTTTGGATGCTCAATTTGTATTTGGATGTTAGACTCTGTTGTGTTAAGAGTAGGCCTTGAAATTCTGACAACTATCCAACTACACTGGCTAATTTTAAGCAACTTCCTCCCCCTGCTTCCTGCCTTTTTACTTTTTTCAATAAAAGTGTCTATTCAAGCTCTTCTCCGAACTGCTGGCTATGTTTGGGGTTTTACCTTCTCTGTTCTGTTTCATTTGCACATCCAGATACTTCCTGTGCCAAATTGTTTCAGTTCACAATTTCTCTCCTGTTTTTATCACCTCATCACCCATAGATTTAACTTTTCTTAAACTCAGGGTGCTTTGAGTTTTTTTGTTTTGTTTTTTTCCTCTATCACTTAATTTTCAATTATTACACATTTTATCTGCTTCATGGGAATATTTTTTCTTAAGTTAGGTTAAAAGATCCTAATGGGCAAAAACTGTATATATCAAAGTCCCTTGATACTTATAAGCATGGTAATGAAATTCTAGGTCTTTAATAAATAAATAGTGGTATAAAATCATGGACTTCATTGATTGCTTAGCTAAAGTCTATCTATAAAGAATCGAGTTTTTAAAAATATTCTAAGCATTTCAGAATAGCATAGAAGTGACTGTAGATGATCAGTTTAATGAAAATAAAAATTTGAATTATTCTTTAATACTTTTAAATGTTTTCTACTTCTAGAGTACAGTCAGATATTCATAATGCTCAAAACTCATTTTTAAAAAGTTGCCCTAAACTAATTAAAATATTTCACGAATAAAGAAAGGACTTTTTTTTTGTATTGCTTTAATGAGAGGCAATGGAGTTTAATGTCATCAGCCTGGGCTTCGGGTTTAGAAAGATAAGAAGTCAGATTGCAGCTCACTCATTTATCAGCTGTATAACTTCGAGAACATTACTTCAGCTTGGTGCATCTGTGCTCTTACGTGTAGAGTGGGAAGAATAATATGCCCCTCGTGGGGTTTAAGAAACTTTAATGAAACAAGGACCATAAATTACTTAGTCTATGGTATTTCAAGTATCTGCTGAGCCAAAGTGTAGATTGAATTTCTAGCTGTGAGCCTAATATGGAAGTTTGTAATGCCGCTACACTGGTGATGTCTACATCAAACACATGCACTGATATTTCTTTCCTGCATTGACGTTCAAAAAAGGGGAAATTGCTGCAAGGAGAGCATGTTTAGGGCCTCACTGAGCAGTGAGAAGAGGGAAAGGATGGTGGAGAAGTCAGCGTGGTGCCCGTTTATTGTACCAGGTGTATCTACGTATGGCTGCCAGCCACTCTTCTCCTTCCAGATGTGCAAGGCACTGCTTACATTTAGATGTCTCTTTCCCCAATCTTTGAACCTGGGTTGGCTTTGTGACCTGTTTTGACTGATGGAACACACTGACAATTATGTGCAGGGACTTCTGAACCAGAAGAGGTATGTCAGCTTCTGCAGTCTCCTTGAGAAAATTCTCCTTGGAGACTGACCATGGTGTTGTGAGGAATCTCTGTCTAGAATAGTAAATAGGAGAGATGGTATGGTTTGCACACAGATTTAGTGTGTCACCCAAAAGACCATGTGCTAAAAGCTTGGTTCTCAATGTGGCAAAGTTTTAAGTGGTGGAAGTTTTAGAAGGAGGGGCCTAGTAGAAAGTAATTAGTTTTTGGGGAACCCCCCTCAGAAGGGATTTGTGCTGGTCTCCCGGAGTGAGTTAATTCTCATGAGGGCAGGTTTTCATAAAGCAAGTCCACCACATATTTGGCCTTTTCTACACACAGCAGTTTCCCTTTCCCCTTCTAGCCATGCTGTGATGTAGTCAGGGAGGCCCTGACCAGGACGGCAGCATCAAAGCTCTTGAATTTCCAGAACTATGAAATAAACTTTTTTTTCATAAAGTATCCAACTGTAGTTATTTTATTATAGTAACACAAAACAATATAAGAGGTTATGTGTAAAGAGGCCCTGAAGAGTGGCCCAGGACCAACTGAGCACCCAGCTCAACAAATTTAGCCTACATCATATAGAGTAAAATAACTTCCCATTAAGGCTTTGGCCTTGCCTTAAATCCTTCTTTCTCCACAGATTCTTTTTTTCTTTTTTCTTTTTTTTAAAGAAAAGGACAGAGAGAGAGAATCAATTTTATTTAGTTTTTCATGTGGCCTTCATTGCTGTGACACTTCATTGTGTACATGGTGCTGGGGTTCAAACCCAAGCACTTGCGCATGCCAGGCAAGCATTGTAACTATTGAGCCAGAGCTCCAGCCATGTCCCTCACCCCAGATTCTTAAGAAATGAAAATTAACTAAACAGAAACTTCTCTACAGAGGAAGTTTAAAAAGCCAATAAATACATGATATAGTGTTCTAGATCACTAGCAGTCAGAGAAATGCAAATCAAAACATTAAGATTTCACCTCACTCCAGTTAGAATAGCAAAGATGAAGAATACAAACAATAACAGATGCTGGAGGGGTTCTGGGAAGAAAGGAACACTAGCACTCTGTTAGTGGGACCGCTGACTGGTGCAGCCACTCTAGAAAGCAGTGTGGGATTCCTTAAAAATTAGGATGGAATCACCGTAGGACTCAATTATCCCACTCCCGGATATTTTCCCAGAAGAGCTGGAATCAGCATATTACAAAGACACAGCTACATCAATGCTTACAGCAGCTCAATTTACAATAGCTAAATTATGGAGTCAATCCAGATGCGCCTCAGTGGATGAATGCACCAAAAAACTGTAGTTTGTATATACAATGGAGTTCTACACAGCTATTAGAATGATATCATGGATTTTGCAGGTAAATGGAAAAAATCATGCTCATCATAATAAACCAAACTCAGAGACTCAAAGGTTGAATGTTTCTCTCATATGCAGAAGCTATGGTAAAACCAAGGATAGGGAGAAACTTAGTTCAAATTTGGTGGTTCTAGTAAATAAACTTGACTATCACATCATCTGGGGGAACTATAGCTATGAAGGGTCTGGGGAAAGAGGGCAGGGAGAGGAGAGAGGGAGGATGGAAAGGGAGGGAAAAGGGAGGTTATTAATTCTGTAGAGTACAGCTGACTCCCCTGAGAAGCCTCATACTACTCATGCACACATTTAAATCTTGAAAATTCAAAAATTAATATGCATGTTTATGGAGATTTATACTTATAATGGGGAGAATTACAATGGAAATAAGAGTAGGGAGTGGGCAAATGCAGGGAGATACTGGATAGGGATGAAATTCAAGTTATTTTGTCATTATGTTTGCACATGTGAATGTATAGAAACCATTTCCTTCAATATGTAAAAACATGCTGAACTTTAAAAAATAATTAAAAAATGATGATTATTTTAAATCAGCAAATCTGCCTTTTTGCACATCAATTGGTATTCAAAACAACTATCCACACGTGGAAATTATATCCAACCTCTATGGAAAGAAATATTTTCCCCATCTATGCAGAACTAAGGATCACTCTAGTTCACTGAGACTTTGAGTATGCAGAATTTCATGTGACACAAGAATCCAGTGCTCTGGGGGACTGAGGGCACTATACACTGATAGGAATCGGTACTTCAAAGGCAAGGCCATCAGTGGCAATGTCCTTTGGGGTAACATTTCAGGCAGCAATTGCATCAAAAATGCCTGTGCATTTGTAGGAGCCCTTGGAAGCTTTCTTGGAGGTTACCATAAAGAGAAGAGAAGGACATGGGGCAAATATTGAAGCTCAAAGACTGTGTGGTGTCAAGTTAGTAGGTGCTGTAAATGTAACCTTGCAATGAGGAGATCTGTAAAACACAGAATCCAAGTTCCAAGGAAGGAATTCAAGTTGGTCCAGCTTATAATATATCCTCTCCAATTGTACCAACCAAGTGAGTATGTGTGTAGGGATCAGCGGGCTGCTGCATTGCATGAAAGTGGCTTCTGAAAGCGAAGTTATTATATTACATGGGAGGTAGGAATAGGGCAACACAATGTTGCTGGTCCTGTGGTTCATGTGTTAGGACTTATTTCCTGCATTGCAATTATGCATTAATTTTACCTTTTATTGAGAATTTGGACTATCCCTACATCCCTAGAGCATGAAAACCCCTTGTACTTGTGCAACTAAGTAATAATTAATTCACTTTTACTAAACTTAAGTGATATGGTCTTAGCCATCACTGCTGTTTTTAGCAGTAGGGCCCTGTAATGTGAGTTACTAATGGTAATGAGTAAGATGTGCTTAGCACCTGAAAATTTTCAAAGTTATTTAATATAGTTATAGAATTTATCTTTACATAGTGATGTAGGCATTATAACTTTAACTTCTGGGCAGAACAAGAGGACTGAGATGTATCTTGTGTGTGAATTTTCTGAGGGTTAGAGAAAGTTGCTTAGTAGTGCAAATTCTTGTCTGGGGAGTTAGGAGTACCAGATTGGGAATAATCCAAGACAGAGGCATACTAAAAGGGGGCTACACCTGGCTCTGGGGAGTTTCCAACATGAAGATGAGGTGGATAAGCAGCAGATTCAGAATAAGGAGCATAACTGGACCATGTGCACTATGCTGGTGTCCTGGAGTAAAGGCTGGACCTTGTTATTAGCAGGCATGCCCCTCTTAAAAGCTTTCCTTTGCTTTAGTTATAAAGAAGAGAAATATGACTGAAAAATTCTGAAAGTGTAAAAGGACCTAGCACAGTGCTTGAGACTCAGGAGGCCCTCAAACCTGCACAAGTCTTTGAACCCTTATGATTTGTGCTTATCTTATCCTAAATCTTATCTCTACACTGCAGATGTGCTCTGTCTCTGAACCCCAGGCTGCCACTTGTTCAGTTAAAATTTGGGGTCACTTTCTCAATCTTCTGAGAGCTTCCTCCCTTGATGAAACAACATATGCCAAGAGAAAGGAGGCCTTCCTATATTTTACGCCCCCCCAACCTCTTCACTAGTTGCCAGAAAAGTCTCTGAATCTTTCTGTGCTCTTATCTTAGTTCATTGACAATGGAGAACTTTTAAGGTGAAGATGGATGCTTCCCCTCCAACTTATATTTAGCCCCCAAAACAATAGGACACTTGAATTAATGCCAGAAGGAAAAACTATGCAACAATACAACACACACACACATCATATCTGAAGTTGAGAAAGTTATTTAGCCTATTTAAGTCAGTCTCTTTATCTTTAAAATGGATATAATAGCAACATCTCCCTCCTAGAGCTGTGAGAATTCAACTTAAAGCAAGAATGTACTTCATGCCGATGTAAATGTGAAGCACTTAGTACAATTCTCATTGTGTAATAAGTACTCAATGAATGGTAGCTAAGGTGCTTGTCTAGGCCTCAGCATCTACTTTAAAGGGAATTTAAAGAATTAAAACAGAAATTATAGTAATATTAATATATGTAGATTAATAACTAGTATATACTAATCACACAAAGGTTCTTCATTCTTTCTCCTTATAAATAATTGCTTAATTAAGAAGGGGGCTCAAATAAACATTAGTCTTTATTATTCCTAAGTACTTGATTTTTTTTCCAATGAAAGATATTCCTGTCACCTAGAAATTAGAATATATGGATCCATGGTGGGTGTTTGGGAGGGGTAAGTGTTTTAAGGGCTTTGATATGCAAGATAATAACTTCTTCTTTGAGAACAAAGAAATCATTAAATGTTATTTACTCATTCCAACATAAATGTGCAGGCAATGTTTCCTCAAAAGGACTTCTGAAGCTTAGGCAATAATACCAAAGGTTAATAAATGGGATGGTATCAAATTAAAAGGCTTTTGCATAGAAAAAAACCCAAAAATATGAAGAGAGAACGTATAGAATGGGAGAAAATCTTTGCCAGCTGCTCCTCTGAAAGAGGACTAACATAGACTGTATAAAGCACTCGAAAAACTTACACACACACACACACACACACACACGCACTCAACCCAATTAATAAATAGGCAAATGAACTAAATAGACATATCTCAAAAGAAGGAATTCAGATGGCCAACAAATATATGAAAATGTTGAGCATCTTTAGTAATCAGGGAAACACAAATCAAAACTACATTGAAATTTCATCTCACTCCAGTTAGAACCAATAGCAACACAAGTACTTGTAAATGCTGACGAGGATATGGGGGAAAAGGAACACTTATACACCACTGCAGGATTGTAAATTAGTGCAACCACTATGGAAACCCATATGGAGGATTTTCCAAAGACTAGGAATAGAGTCACCATATGACTATTTCTCTGTCTTTTTTCCAGAAGAATTAAAGTCATCATACAATATAGCAATATTTGAACACTCATCTTTATAGCAGCACAATTCACAATAGCCAAGTTTTGAGACAGGCTAGGTATCATTAATAAATGAATGGGTCAAGAAAATATGGTCTGTACACACAATGGAGTTCTGTTCAGTCATATAAATGAATGAAATTATGCCATTTTCAAGAAACAGATGAAACTGGAGAGCATCAAGTTGAGTGAAATAAGCCAGACTCAAAGTCAAGGGTCATAACATGTTCTTTCCCATATGTGGAAGTTACAGGGAAAAACATTTAAAAAAGAAACTACATGAAAATAGAAGGGAGGCCAGTAGAGCCAAGGAAAGAGATCAGGGAGAGGGAGGAGGTATTGTGGAATGAAATTCATCAAACCGTGTTATGTGCATATACAGATGTGTCACAATGAATCCCACTATTACGTAGAATCGTAAAGCACACTGATAAAAATGAAAAGGTAAAAATGTTGTTTACTATAATCACTATATATATATGAGTTAGATTAAAACATAAGAACTATTCTGAGTTTGAGAATTGGCAAAAATAATACTGTATCTTGGCTTAAGTTGCATTCATTTTCATTTTCTACCAAAGCAGTAATATATGAAATGTATAGGAGAATGGTAAAATTCAGTAAGAAAATATGTGTATTGATTCTTTCCGGAAGTTAAATCACTGAGTCTTTTACATGAGGGAAATGGGCTTGTCAGTGTGCAAGGGTCTAACACTATTGTGCATGCCAGTTATGATTTGGGCATGGTTTAATTGGGAATTGGTTAGTTATGTCTTCCAAGAGCCTGTAAGTCAGGGTTTGGTCTCCAGGTAGTACTAGGAAGTGCTATAGATATTAAAAAAACAAACAAACAAGGATGGCCTCCTGGAGGTTCTCAGGTCATTGGGAGCTGCCATTCAAAGGGATTGTGGGACCCTGCCTGTCCTCTTTCCTTTTCTCTGTTCCATTTTGAGATGTGGACATTGGGTCCTACAAGTGCTTCCAACCAGATCTGCTACTCTCTGCTGCCCGTATCAGATTCCAAACTCATGGGGGCTGCCTGATCTTCAATTTTGATTCTCCTTAAGTGTGAGGTAAATAAACCTCCCTACTTCATAAGTAGCCTGTGTCCAGTATCTCATTATAACAGTGGGAAGCTGATCAATATATATACCTTTGTGTTCTTATCACATCATCTAGATTATAAAGAAACTTGGCCACGTATGGCCTGCCAAATATGTCGTTATCCATTTTTGTAGCACAACTTACATTAGACTTTGATCATTAGCCTGTAATCATTTTTGAGTAGTTACTCACCTTTATACAGAGAACTGCAGAATAAGCATTGTTCTTGTTATGAATCTTCTACACAGAAAGTACCCAAGAGGTAAAATATTGGCATCTAAAATTAAAGGAATAAAAAATGCATAAGCTGTTTAATGTATAGATAAAAGGAGAATCCAACATTTTCTTCATAAGGGATTCATTTTTTAAGAGATAGCTTCAATTAAAAATATCTGATAAATAAAAACACAGAGAATTTTAAAGCATTTTGACAAGAAATTTAATAATTTAACAGCATTTTCTTCTTTTGAAAGATTGTAAAAATGCAAAACTCATTTACTTAAATGTGATAATGATGCCCTATAAAATTGTTTTTAAATGAATAAGATTCCTACGATTATTTTATTGAACAAGACTAAAGATAGTAAATAAAGCAATAATAAAAGCTAAAGTATTATGAAATAAAATCAGGTAAATGATTGAAAGATAAATTTGTAAGGACTTATGCTAAATGTAATGAAGAAGAATTTAGAAAAAGAATATTTCTATAATGCCAGGAATTTTGTAATTGTCAGGAAGATTTAGAGGACTCCTAAGGATGTGGAACCTCAAAGCAAGTCATAAAGAGTTAGACAATTAAAAAACATTTCAAAGAAAAAATTTTTAAAAATATTTAATTTGGAAAAAATGTCTTCTGTGAAAACGTGTCCTGGTAGGTGCTATTGCTGTGCAAATGCTGTCATGTATTCCCATTCAAATGATTCAAACTCAGTAGTTCGTAGTGGGTCAGGGAAGAGTTCAAACCTTGCATCATTCTTTGGTAGAAAGGAACTTTGCAGGTGATATGTACCAGTTTATTACTTACCACATACTTTTTTTGTTCTCAAAACTAGGGAAAGAGAAAGGACTTTGACTTTTTCTTCCTATTGCCAGGACTCTTCTTACTATGGCTTACCATGTTTTACACAGAGAAAATGCTGTAGGAGTTCAGAAAAAATGATCGGGCAACTTGCATGGGTAGTGGCTGCGGGTGAACATCACCAGCTTCTGTGTCATGTACTTCAACCCAATAAGAGCAAGGAATTTCCAAGAGATAGCTCTCATCCGCCCAGAGCTGTTAAGTTACATTGTAAAAGCCTTTTTCAGCCACAAGTATGAATGTGAGCAGCAATAATTAATAATAACAATAAATAGCCCATAGACAAAGAGTGTTTCATATTCACTTATCAGTTATTACACCAAAAATCTGGATTTCAGCTGTCATCTTGCTCACTATGGTGAAAACATATCACAAAATAATAAAACATTAATTACAGTGAACATCTACTGAGAAACCCTTTAGTAAAATAGGACAAAAATCACTTTGCATAGTTTTTACTTTGTTGTTAAAGAGTGTGCGGAACATAAGAGACTGAAACAAAAGATCTTGGAAAACTATTTCTCCTGTGTCTCTCTTGTATATTCTGTACATGAGGAACAACTGAAAGTGGGTAACTAGTACATTAGTTGATGGATAAAATACTGTTTGTAAATTTCCTCAAAGTAGCCAGGACAACTGATCCAAAGCTATTGGATTTCTTGGCTTAGGGAATCTATAAGTATAGAATCACACAGGACTTTCCCCTCATAATTTCTTCTCAAATTATTTCAGCTCCTCATACTATTTCTCTGAATACACAGTCTTGGGAAACTGGCATCTCATCCTAATTTTTTTTTAGTTGGTGCAGCATAGTCTTACACATTCATACATGCACATGTAATGACAATGTAACTTGAACCCAATCCTTGCCTAGGAAACATCCCTCACTCTCCTGTCTCGTACCTCCACTGCATTCCCCTCATTACAGATATTAATGTATCTATACATATCTTATAGCTTTTTTAAATTTTCTAGCTCTAAATGCCTATATATTATTTAGCTTCTCAAGGGAGTAAAATATACCATACAGTGTTTATATCCCCCTTTTTCCTCCCCATCCTCCATCCCTCCCCCACCTCTTTCCTTTATAATTAGCCTTCCCTAAGATCTTGTGTTATTCTGACTTTGGTGAGTCTATTATATAAACTTGACTATCTTTCACCTTATCCTTAGTTTTACTCTAGCTTCTGCAAATGAGAGGAAACATTCCACTTTTGGGTCTCTGAGTTAGGCTTATTTTACTTCACAAAAACATCAATTTGAATAATTACCAATGTGCAAAAGTCCCAAGAGGAGTCTGGGTGACAGATTTTGGCAATAGAAGCACAGAAACAAAAAATGCATTACAAAGGACAGGAAGAACAGCTGCATGATACTTCCGACGTATTTTCTTCAGGCCTGTGCAGCACAGTTCAGAGATATGGCCTGCATTTTGACAAAGGAGAGTTAAATGAACACCCAACTTTGTATGAATCCCATCAACAGTATTCCCCTAGTGAACCCTGGGACCATGCAAACTCCTATAAATTCATTCTCCAGGCTTCCCCTAGATTCCAGGCTCCATCCAGTCCTCGTGGTCTCAGACTCCAAGCAAGCCTCAGGCTCCATACAAGGAAACCCTCATACAATTATCTGTGGATTTCTTGGCAGAAATCTTTCAGGTCAAGAGAGAATAAATTGCTATGTTTAAAATATTGAAAGAGAAAAGAAGAAACAGGTCATTACAGAATGATGAAGAGGTCATCAAGAAGATGTAACAATTGTAAATATTCATGCACTCAAATATAAAAGCAAGTATTCATACAAAAGCATAGACTGTAATTCAATAACATTAACTTGTTATTGAAATCCTCACTTGTAGCAATGGACACAAAATCCAGATCAAAAATCAAGGAAACAAAGAATTTTTCTTGAACTGTATATTAAACCAAAAGACATATGGAACAGATATATATGGAATGTTCCACTCAACAGTACCAGAATATACTTTCTTTTCAAGTGCACAAAGAATGTTCTACAGAATAGATACACAATTAGGCCACAATGAAAATCTTAACAAATTTAAGAAGACTGAAATCATATCAGTTAAGGTTTCTGACTATAATGGTATGAAATTATAAATTAATAATGAGAATTTGGGGAAATCTGAAACATATGAGAATTAAACAACATGCTTACCAATGACCAATGAGTTAATAAAGAAATGACAAGAGAGAATTAAAAATATTGTGAGATAAGTAAACACAGAAACACAGCACAACAAAATTTGTGGGATACAGTAAAAGTAATTATAGCAATGACGCCTATGTGAGAGAAGAGGAAAGACTCATATGAACTACTCAACACAAAACCTTAAGAAACTAGAAAAACAAGAAGATAAGATAAGCTCAAAGATAGCAAAAGGAAAGAAATAATAAGATTAGAGCACAAGTAAATCAAATAGAAACTGAAAATACAACAGAAAAGATCATTGAAATGGAGAGTTGGTTTTTGGAAAGATAAACCTTTAGTTGCACTAAGGAAAAAAAAACAATTCAAATAAAATCAGACACATAAGAGGATAGATTATATGACAGAAATACAAGGAATCACAAGAAACTACTGTAAATAATTAAGTACCAAAATACTGGATAACTTAGAAGGGATAAATTCTGAGAAGCATACAACCTACCAAGACTAAGTCATGAAGAAATAGAAAGCCTGAATAGACGAATAATGAAAAAAAGATTGAATCAATAGTGAAAGTTCTCCTGCCAAAGAGAAGTCCACCCTCTGATGACTTCATGGCTAAATTATACCAAATGCATAAAGAACAATTAATACCAACACTTACCAAACTCTTCCACAAAGTTGAAAAGGAAGGAATTCTTACAAACTCATTTTACAAGACCATCATTACCCTGACACCATAAAAAAAATAAAAAAAAGAGAACAGTATGGGAAAAGAAAGAAATCTAGAGGGCAGTGTCACTGATGAACATAGGCAGAGATAGTCAAAAAAATGCGAGCAAACCCAGTTCTATAGCACATTAAAAGGAACTTCCACCATAATCAAGTAAGATTAATTCTTGAAATGCAAGGATGTTTCAGCATATACAAATATAAAGACAATTGTACATTGTCATCTCAATAGATACAGAGAAGAAGTTGACAAAGTTCAATATCCTTTTATGATTAAAAAAATCTCAAAATTAGGTGTAGAAGGAATGTATCTCAGTACGATAAAGGCTGTGTATGGCAAGTCCACAGCTAACCTCATCCTCATCAGCAAACAGGTAAAAGCTTTTCTTCTAAGATTAAGAATGATATATCACACATACCACACAAACACAGTGGAATTCTACTCAGCAATTAGGCACAAGGATATTGAGGCCTTTGAAGGTAAGTGGATGGCAATGGAAGAAATTATGCTGAGCGAAGTTAGCAAAACCCAGAGACTAAAGGGTTGAATGTTTTCAATCATTTGTGGAGGCTAGAGTGAAACTCAGGCTTTGTGGAAAGTTGTCAAACTAATGTATTAGACCCAGCAAAGGCGTAGCAACACATAATCTAGGGGAACCATATGTAGTTAGGGTTGGATAGGGGGAAAGGGAAAGGTGGGGGGGTTGGAGTGTGAGGAAGCATAGGGATGGATCTTGGGAGACAATAAACAATGTAGCATACATACCCACCCTCCCTCGAGAATTCAAGTAATACTCATGCAATCACTTAATTCTGGAAAATTCACAATCTAAACGTTTATATCACTTGTAGGGGTGAAATATAGAAGAATCAAGAGCAATGTGGGGGTAATTCTGGTTTAGGAACAAATGCATATCATATTGTTACTTTATATGTATTTATGATTGTAAAAGAACTCAACTCCTTAATAAAAAATTAAATATATATGTAAAAGAGAAAAAATGAGAAAAGGATAGTCATCTTTCTCTTCATGCTATGACTCTCTTCATGCTATGACTGGAGGTCATAGCAACAGCAATTAGGTAAGAAAAAGATATAAAGACATCCAAAGGAAAATGAATAAATTGTTTGCTAACAACATGATATTATATATGTAAAGCCTAAAGACTATATACAAACATACACCATTGAAATTGAAAAATAAATTCATTAAATTGCAGCACACAAAACTCAATGACTTTTCTATAAACCAACAATGATCTGTTCAAAAAATTGAGAAACAATCCCATTTACAATAGAATAAAATGAGATAGAAGTAAATCTAAACAATGAAGCAAAAAATCAGTAAGTTAAAAGCTATATAACATTGATGAAAGAAATTAGAGCATATATGAATAAATGGAAAGACATCATTTATTCATGGATTGGAAGAATTTATACTGTTAAAATGTCCATATTACCCAAAGCAATCTAAAGATTCAGTGGAATCTCTATAAAAATTCTAATGGCATTTTTCATAGAAATAAAAGAAATCCTAAAATAAATATGGAACCACTACAGAGTATAAATAGCCAAAGCAATCATCAGCCAAAGAATAGAGCTGGAAGCATCACATTACCTTTTTTCAAAATATACTACTAATCTATAGTCATCACATTACCTTTCTTCAAAGTATACTACTAATGTATACTCATCAACCCAGAATGTACTGGCATAAAAATAGACATATCAAAAATGGAAAGAGGGGGGTGCTGGAGTGGTGGCTCTGCAGTTGGAGCTCTTGCCTGGCATGTGCAAGGACCTGGATTTGAATCCCAGCACCACATACACTACTAAGTGTCAGAAAAACAAAAACATCAGATGAAAAAATAAAATTCTCTCTTTCTAAAACAGTTAAAAAATAAAGTAAAAAAATAGAAAGACCTGAAACAAACCCATATATGATGTGTGGTCAACTCATCTTTGGCAAAGGTGCCAAGAACATACACTGGGGAAAGAAAACATTTCTTCAATAAAGAATAGAAATACATATAGAAGAATGATATTGGACATACTATATACAAAAAGAACCCATATGTATTGAAGTTGTAAACTTAAGACCTGAAACTATAAAACCACTAGTTGCAAACATAGCAGAAAAACTCTATGACATCAGTCTGGGCAGTGATTTCTTAGTCCTGTCTCTGAAAGAGTAGGCAACAAGCAGAAATAGGCAAATGGGATTACATCAAACGAAAGGTTTCTGCACGACAAAGGACTCAATCAACAAACTGAAGGAATCAACCTATGGAATGGAAGAAAATATCTGCAAAGTGTATATCTAATGAGGAGTTAATATCCAAAATATACAAGAAATCCATCAAACAATTCAAAGCAAGAAAACAAATAACTTGATTAAAAATTGACACAGGATCTGAATAGATACTTTTTCAAAAGAAGATGTACAAGTGGTCAACAGAAATATGAAGAAATGCTCAGCATCACTGAAGAAAACTATGACAAATGCTACCACACACATTTTGTAATGCCTATTATCAAAGAAAGAGATAACAAGTATTAGGATGCGGGGAAAAGAAAACCCTTGCACACTGTTGTTTGGAATGTAAATGATTGTATTATGGAAAACAATATGAAAGTTTCAAAACTTGAAAATAAACTATGAGCTGATCAGCAACCTTTCTTCTGGATATATATCCAAAGTAATAAAAAGCAATATCTGGAATGATACTGTTCAGCATTATTCATTACATTCAAAATATGGAAACAATCCAAGTGCCCACCGTTGATAGATGAATGAATAAAGAATGATACAACAGGGGCTGGAGCAGTGGCTCGGGGGTTACAGTGCTTGCCCGGCATGCGCAAGTACACGGGTTCAAACCCCAACACCCACATACACAACTATGTGTCAGAGCAACGAAAGCCATGTGCAAAACTCAATTAAAAATTGATTCTCTCTGACTTTCACTGTCCTTCTGTCTTAAAAAAAAAAGAAAAAAAGAATGATACAACATACATCACACAAACACATAGACCTAAAAAGAAGGAAATCCCATCATTAGTAATTACATGGGCAAACCTGATATAATCCAGGGACAGTAAGACAAATACTGCATCATGTCACCTCTATGTTCAACTTAAAATTGAACTCATAAGCAGAGCAGAATAATCATTGCCACAGACTGGAAGTTTGGGCAGAGGTTGCTTAAAAGGTACAAATTTTCAGTTATGTAGGATGAATAAATTCTTGAGATTTGACGTATAGCATAGTGTCTATAGGTAATAAGAACATTATACATTTCAAATATTCTAGGAGACTAGATCTGAAATGTTTTTACCACATGAAGATCTTAAATATTCTCACAGCCCGCATACAAAAGTGGTGTGAAGTGATAGATATGTTAATTAGCTTGACTGTGGTAATCATTTCACAAGGTGTACGTCCATCAAAATATCACATAATACACTTTATAATTTTTGCTAATTATGCCTTAATAAAGCGTGAGGGGAAAATATGCAGTACCGCTGATGCAATTTTCTTGCACTCAAATTAAATCTAATTTAATCTGTCCTCTAAATCTAAAACCAGCTAACACAAAAATTCTGGGGATAAGAGGACATGGTAACAGCTCGGTGAGGATGCGATCAGCCAATTCTGCATGCGGGTAATTATATAAGACCCATAACCCTTCTGGGTGTTTCTATCTCCACAAATAAAAATCATGAAAAAAATGAAGAGAAGAGGAAATATAACAGATTAAAAGAGGCTAAAGTAACAATACCAAGCAAATGTAAAACTCTTTGGATCCTCATTTAGCAAAGTAGCTATTTATTTTATTTATTTATTTTAAAGAGAAGGACAGAGAGCGAGAGAGAAAATCTTTATTGAGTTTTTCACATGGCTTTCATTGCTCTGACACTTAGTTGTGTATGTGGGTGCTGGGGTTTGAACCCGTGCACTTGCGCATGCTAGGCAAGCACCGTAACCACTGAGCCACTGCTCCAGCCCTGGTCAAGTAGCTATTTAAAAAACAAATCAAAACAGAAATTTGAACGTAAAGCGTAAGAAAAATTTTTAAAAATTGTTGATTTTTAGACTGTAAAGTAATAGGGTTGTATACTAGAAGAATATCTTTTAGACTTAGACATTAAAATATTTATGAGTGAAGTATCAGTATATGAATGAAAATACTTCAACAACAAGAGGAGATTGAATGAAACAAGATTGACAACACTGATAAATATTGAAACTGGAAGATAGGTTTGGGGAGGTATATTGCCTTTTTCTATACATTTATGAAATCTGCAAATTTATAAGAAAAAATTTAATAATAAAATAAACAAAAGCAGAGGTAGGGAACTGCTTCAGAGACCATGTCTTTTAAACATGGATCTTTGTTCTTTTTGTATTTTAACCTTTAAAAATTGCAAGATCATATTCAGGAGTTTGGATTTTCCTTGGGTTGGACTCTCTTCTGCCTTTCTGGTTCTCACTTCTCATAACCCACCTGCCTGACAGCTAAATCCACCTTTGAGGACTGAGATTCAAGATAACCCCATGGCCACCTGATATCCTTCCAAGTCATTATCTCTTTAAAGAATATTTGGGCTGTGGTTTCTTGACACTCATACAATACTACCTAATATCTCCATCTTTATCATAATTATGAGGACTGAACCAGTGGAATTCACTGGAAAATTAAAATGTGAGTCCCCTTATTTAAAAAAAATGACAAGAGTTTCTAGATAATGACAACATAGCACAAGCTGCGTGGGTCCTTGTTCAGCATGAGCACTGTGTAACTGACAACAGGCTCCACCATGAAGCCAGCTCCGTCTAAGGATGGTACCAGCTTCTTTCTTAATGTCTTTAAGACATTAAGAGCAGTTCAGAGTATGAAGCTCGTTTAGTTCTGCATAGCATAGATGAAGTAAATGAATGAATGAAAAGGCTCTTGAAAAACATTTTAACAAATGAAATAAAACGTTCGTGACATATTTGCTTCTGATCTATTAGAAATGAGTCCAAGAATTTAAAATTTTTTGAAGTTGATCTTTTCATATGATCAGTGACCACCTATATAGTTGAGATATATTTCAGTTAGTGATTCCATGTATTCAACCAGAGGTCCAGATCCAGCAAACATAAATATGCTGCTTGCAGCTGTCTAAAATATTTATCTACAAGGATCCAAGCCATTGACTCCTGATTGCTCCTAGTGTTTCTATTAGAGCTCACTGTTCTTGGTTCACCTAACTTCCTATTCCAAAGATGAGTATGGTCAGTGACCCCATCTACTAATCAATATGGCCTAGTCAATGCAGTAAACTCAGACTAAATACAAGAGCAACTACTCTACCCTTGAGGAAGACAGAAAGAAAGGTGGTAAGAAGAAAGGTGAGCAAGAGTATCTCACATTCCTTTACCATATCTAGATGCAATGCTTACAAAAAGCAATGAGATATAGTCCTGTCTTCTAGGAGCTCTCCATGAGTATAAACATATACATAAGCAAATAGCCGCAAAAGTCATCCAGGTGCTAGGACACACTGCTCTAGTTAGGCTCCCCAGTAGTCTTCACCTTATTCCTCTGCTCCTGCCTGTTCCCCCTAACCCCCTGCCCTATGCTCACTCCACTGTCATTACCAACTTCAAACAAAAATTCTGAATTTTGCAGAAACCAATCAGATGCCCTTCTTATAAAATCTGCTAGGGAGCTCTGTTCTAGTCATTGTTGAAGCCCAGACAAACAAGGAAATGGGTTATTAAAGGTTCAGCCAGATGTGCTCCTATAAGAAAATCATAGTGTTCTGCCACCCCATCGTGGAAACAGAGCAAGGCTTGATGCTGTGCCTGTACTTCTGTCAGCCTTGCTGACACCTTAGATGGGAACACTGACCCTCTAAAATATCAGAATGTCCAGCTTTGTTCCCCTGTGATGGCAGTGTCCAGACAAATACTGAATGAAACCGGAGGTTGGGTATTCGTGAGACCTGCAAGACTCAGGAAGAAAAGAAGAGCACAACTGAGGGCTTCTGGGAAGGCAAGGTTTCAGTCTGAGATGATTGTTCATCAAGGAAAGCACGATGGTTGAATTTGAGAACTGCACTCACTATTCTTACTTTTAATTATCATTTAAAAAATTGCCTTTCTCCGCATAGCAACACATAATCTACGGCAATCATAGATATGTAGGGGGGGGGGAGGGCAGGTAGGAGAGGGAGAATAGGGAGGGATCTAGGGGGTAATTCTGGTTTAAGAACATATGCATATTGGAGATCAAATCAAAATGGATCAAGGAGCTAGGAATTAAACCAGCTACCTTACAACTGATGGAAGACAAATTAGGTCCAACACTTCAACATTTGGGAGTAGGTAGAGACTTTCTCAACATGTCACCTAAAGTGAAGAAAGTAAAGTCTAAAATCAGTGAATGGGATGCCATAAAGCTAAAAAGTTTTTGCACTGCCAAGGAAATAATCAAGAGAGTCAAGAGGTTTCCTACAAAATTGGAGAGAATCATGGGCTGTCATTCCTCTGACAGGGGCCTCATATCCAGAATCTACAAAATCCTCAAAAATCTCAACTACAAAACACAAACAATCCAATCAATAAATGGGCCAGAGAGCTAAATAGAAACTTCTCAACAGAGGACATTGATCAAGCCAATGAATACATGAAAAAGTGCTCTAAATCACTAGTAATAAGAGAAACGCAAATCAAAACTACATTAAGATATCACCTCACGCCAGTCAGATTGGCAAAAATGAAGAAAATAAACAATAATAGATGCTGGAGAGGATATAGAGAGATAGGTACTCTAGCACACTGTTGGTGGAACTGCAGACTGGTACAGCCCCTCTGGAAAGCAGTGTGGAGAATTCTCAAAAAACTAGGGATAAATCCACCATATGATGCTGCTATTCCTCTCCTGGGTATTTTTCCAGGGCATTTAGAATCAGCACATTGCACTGACACAGTGAAATCAGTGTTCATAGCAGCTCAATTTACAATAGCTAAATTATGGAAACAACCCAGATGCTCCTCCTGGATAAATGGGTCCAAAAACTGTGGTACATATATACCATGGAATTCTACTCAGCAATAAGAAACAATGATATTGCAGCCTTTGAAGATAAATGGATGGCTATGGAAGAAATGATGCTGAGTGAAATCAGCTTAACCCAGAGAACCAAGGGTCGAATGTCTTCACTCATCTGTGGAGGCTGGAGCTAGACCCTGGCCATTGAATGTCTTCACTCATCTGTGGAGGCTGGAGCTAGACCCTGGCCATTGAGAAAGAAGGTCAATTCTCATGTTTTAAATCCAGAAAAGGGGTAATGACATACTACCTAAGGCATTCATAGAGATGTATTGAGAAGGAGTAGGGGGAGAATAAGGGTGGGTAGTTGGGGGGGGGCTCTTGGGGGTAAATTTAATTTTCAGAATTTATATATTATATTGTTTCATTAGAAGCATGTTTGATTATTCAACAAATAAATTTCTTATTAAAATAAAAAAGAATATATGCATATCATCATGTTAATTTATATGCATTTATGATTATACAATAACTGAACTCCTTAAAAATTTTTTTAAAAAGTTAGAAACTTAAAAAAAAATCCTTTCTCTTGATTGTTCTCCAAAGATTTCTCATTGGTCCTTTCTCTTATATATTTGCTTTCTAGCAACTTAAAGAGAATTATTATAAGAAGAAGTATAGGTAACAAGAAGGACAGCTTTTTAAAAAAAATTTATGTAAATTTAAGGTGTTGTTCTGTTATTTCTTCTGTTATTTCCTTCTCAGGCTTACAGTTATAAGCTGACTTAATTTTCTGGAATGTCCTTGCAAAGGAAGCTATTCATTTCCCAATTTACAAAGAATCACTGCCTTTCAACAGTTTCCACAAGGTGCTAAAGTCAACTAATTGCACAAAATCTCAGGGAGCAAATCCTCAGTGCCATTTCTCAGGAACACCACCATACCAGGGATGCAAAGTGAGAATAGGAAGGAGAAAAAGTCACACTCTGTTTTTTGTTTTGTTTTGTTTAAAAAAAAGATCAGTACTATGGTTTATGTATGAGGTGTACCCCAAAAGCTTATGTGGAAGACAATGTAAGAATTTTCAGAGGTGAAACAATTAGATTATGAGAGATGTAATCTAATTAGCAGATTAAGCCACTGATCTGGATTAACTATAGGTATTTAGAGTATGGCTGGAGGAACTAGGTCACTGGGGGCATGTCTTTGGGGTTTACGGTGTGTCCCTGGTAAGCAGAGCTCTCTCTTTTCTTCCTGTTGGCCATGACCTGAGCTTCTTTCCTCCTCCAGGCCCTTCCACCATGATGCTCTGCCTCGCTGCTGACCCAGAGCTACAGAATCAGCCAATCATGGACTGAGAACTCTGAAACTGTGAGTCCCAAATGAACTTTTTCCTCCTCTAAGTTGTTCTCGTGGGTCTTTTGGTCACACCAATGAAAAATCTAACTAAAACAACAGAGTATTTGAAGAGTATGTGAGCAATCTCCTTCTATGAGTGAATCTATACAATCTCACATCATCAAATTGCAACAATGATCTGAATTAAGATAAAACTAAAGAAGTATTTTCTCCTCTTTGGTTCTGTACTTAGTGGTGAAGTGAAGATGTCATAATTATCTGGTAAATTGGTTCTCTCTAAACTAGCAAATTGAACCATGCAGGGATAGGGTGGTTTCTGAATTATCTAGACTGTTTCTCCACACTAATCATGAATATTTATGAAATCTGAACCTCACTTTGTACTCTGTAAATACAGCCTGAATTATTCAGATTGTTTGTCTATACTGTAATAAATGGAAATTTCTTCTTGTACCTTATTTTTAGTATTAAAAAATAAGCACTATAATGTTTTGGGTCTAAGGACAAAATAAGACAAAGGCATCTGCCTTCTTTATTATGGCACCCTATTAGCCATGCTTGTATCTGTGAAATGATTTGTTTATGTTAAACATATATTTCGAGTTTGATGGCTCAACAGTATTTAACCTATGGCTATGCCTCAAATTAGTTAAGCCTTTAAAACATTTCAGCGATTGTGTAATTCAATCAGATAGCCTAGCAGGAGATTAATTGGCAACATATGTGACACAGTGGCTTTATAAGCCCCTGCCATAAATGAAGAGGAAGGGATTTGCTTTGAACTGCTCCAAATATGCTTGTGCAGAGCAAAGGTCTGTGCCTGTAATGCGGCAAATGTAAGCCTATGGACAGATACCCCAGAAGATGTTTTAATCACACGTATAAAAATTAGACTTAATGACATGTTATTCCATAATTAAAGCAATAAGGAAGATAAGACTTAGTCGTTTTCATTGTTTTACTTCAGCCTGCATATGTTTATGTGTATTTTTTTTCTTCATCACATAGTCTTCAAGGTGGTTCTAGCATACCACTAAAATAAAGCATTTTTTGGTCGGCAGATTTTGCACACATCTGAAGTCAGCTGAATGGCAGTAGGTCTGGTGTGAATCTTCTGCTTTAGATTTTGCTGTGCAATGAGATGAATTGTTCAGGTGATGTTAAGTTCCTTTGTGAGCTGCTTATTGCTGTATTTCTGTTTACAACTGAGGAACATAGCAAGGTTCAAATCTATTGGGCTTCAGAATGCCACAATAAACTCTGACACTTGATTCCTCAAGGGAAAAAATTCAAAGGAGATCTATCTAAAAAAAGATAGCATGTCAAATTCAAAAGCTTTGCATTCTATACTTTTTGTCCTGTTGCGCAATTATCTTGATATGGTATTATAATTATTTATGTTATTTAGATATGACAAGGAAAACCACTTATGGCATTTTCTGTGGAATTTAAATAGCTATCATGGTAGGGTATTTCCCTCAGTTCTTTAGTCCTAGACTATCTAGGCTTAAAACAATGTCTGCTGTGAAAATGAGGTGCCCCACAGATCACCTGGTGCTGTGAACTAAAGGTTAATCTGGGAAAGATCTAACTCTGACCCTCTTGACCTAAAAAGTGACAGACTATCACAGTCATGAATGATACTCTTCAGAAAAGAGAAAAATACCTTGAACGTGTGAGGAAGATACATCCAGATAATTTTAAATCAGAAGTACTTTGTCAAGGGTATCCATCCTTTACCTCACTCCAACACCATTTAATTTTCAATGAAATAAAATCAAATCACATGAAACTATTCTCCATTCCTCTTGATTTAATTCTAGGGTAAACTAGTACTTTTAATGATATATCTGATTCAGATGGTAATACACATCATCAAATCTGGATTAAGGGAATTCAACATTGGTTCAATTTCCTCTTTTAAATTCCTGTAATTTGAACCTACCCCCTTTTATTCCTGCCAATGATTTTCAAAAGTTTTAATATTATTCATTAAATCTGCAAACTATACTTACCTGGATTAGATTCTTTTGTATACCTAATTTGTTTCAATACTTTCCCCTTACCTTCTTTAATTCCCTTCTATTTTATTCTATTTATTTAGTAACCTTTTCCTATAGCTTTTTAAATTAAGTGTTTAGTTATTATTTCTATTCTTTTATTTCTTAACATAAAAATATGACTATGGGGCTGGAGCGGTGGCTCAGCGGTTTCGGCGCTTGCCTGGCAAGCACGAGGACCCAGGTTCAAACCCCAGCACCATGTACACAACTAAGTGTTGGAGCAACTAAGGCCATGTGAAAAACTAAATAAAGTTGTTTCTCTCTTTCTCTGTCTCTCTCACTGTCCCTCTCTCTTTATTAAAAAAAATATGACTATGAATGCTATGAATATGTTTGAACTGCTATAACCAAATACCAGAGACTGAGTGGGTTGTAAACAACAGAAATTTATTTTTCATAGTTCTGGAGACTGAGAAGTTCAGGATCAAGATGTTAGTACATTCAGATTCCCTCTCCCTTCCTCCCTTGCCATTTTCTATTAATTGCTATTCTATTCTCTTCTACGTTTTAGTTTCCACATGTGAGAGAGAACATGAAGTGTCTTTCGGTGCCTGCCTTATTTCACTAAACATAATGTCCTCCAACTCCATCCATTTTGCCACAAAACAAGATTCCTTTCTCTATTATTCCATTCTTTCACATTCCTTTCATCCATTCATCCATCAATGGACACATAGGAGGATTCCATCTGAACCACTGTGAGAAGCGGTACAATGAATATGGTAGCACAGATAGGTCTTCAGCACACTGATTTAATTTCTTTTAGATATGCACATCTAAAGAAGCTGGCTCATTTGGCAAGTATAGACCGTACTCATCTATATCCCCCTATTGTATATACCCTTTCCCTTTACTCCCCCTTGTTATTTCCATTATTTTTATTGTCAAAACCCAAGAATGGTTTATTCCTTATAAAATCCAACCTTATATTTCACTTCCCAGTTCAGATTGACATTACGTATATTTTATATTATTGAATGGCATCTTATAGACATCACGACCCTATCAGATGCAATTTGTTACACACTATTTGGGTATATGTTTCTTCTTTTGAACTTAAGACCATAAATCTGCTTCATAAATATGAAGCAGTCAGGAAAATTCACCTTGCATTAAATAACCATGCTGGAGAAGTCTTTTGGGTCTGAGGCAACTGATTGGCCCATGGTGCACAGTGGAGGCCACGTGGGCTACCATGGTGTCAGAAGCGAATGGCTGTGGAAGAGAACCAAGTATTGGAAACCAGGGCAGACACTTCCTCTCATTACAAGACCTCAACTCTCTTCACAGACTTCCCGTGGAGACCAGCAATACACTTCTGACAAATCCCCAACAGTTTATTTGTCAGATATTTTATTCAAATTGCTTCCTTCTCCTTGTGGAGTGCACAAAAGAACAGCAATATCCCGTCCCCTCTGTACCTCCTAACTGCTGTTTCAAGGGATAATGAGCAAATTTAGATCTTCATTACAATGTTAGTTTGTACAGCAAGCCCTATTTATTTTTCTCTACCTTGCTATTGTGATCACCACAACAAGAAAACTGACTCTGGATAAAAGTATTTATTTGGTGTCGGTGTAGCAAAAATATCAGTTTGTTGAAATAGTAGGAACTGCCCAGCACCACCCTGTAGTGAGAGTTCTGAAAGCTCATGTGTTTCTGCCACACAGAGCCCCTCTGATTATGTATGCTCAGATGGCATCTACAAGAAGAATATTTTTAATTATACTCTTTGCTCCTCCACTGTTTTCAAACAGGCAACAACTAACCCAATCTTTTCCTCTCTTCTGGAGCTGGAAACTCACTTTCAATTATTCCTTCATGGTCCTCTGTATAAATCTTATTGATACAGTATTCTGTAAATATCTGATATACAATCTAATAGAAAAAACTAGCATAGGAAAATGAAAGGAGGGTTGGTTTCCATCTCTTAAGAAATGCTAGTATGTTTTTAAAGGATGAAAGCACTCTGAGACAATTAACATAGTAGCAATCAAATTTTTTTTATTCAGAAATTTATTTGTTGAACAATCACACAATCTTTTAGCAAAATAATATAATGTGTATATAGATTCTGAAGATTAGAAATCAAATTAACAATCTAAGTCTGTACAGCAGTTTGTAGTTTACAATGGAGTCACAATTATGCTGCACTAGAAAACCTCTTTTTAGCAGCCCTAAGAGACTTAGACAATTCTTCAAAATTAGGCAATCTCCAATAATTCAGGGGGAGGTTTAGGATGTATAGGTGATGGAATTAGAGCAGATAATTTTTTTTTTTTTTTTTTTTTTTTTTTTGCTTAATGTTGCTCTTCCTTTTCCTCTGCTCCAGCTTCAAGGGAATTATTCTCCTTGGCTTCTGCCTCTGGCTTCCTCTATTATGTGTATATATTCTGTTTCCTTATGCTCTCCACAGCCAAATCTAATTGTCCAAACTAAATATCCTCACATAATTTACTAAGTATCTTAGGCATAGACCTAAAAATAGTAGAGATGGAAAGTACAACAAAGGCCACTCACTCAAAAATAAAAAACAAAACACTAGAAGAAATTTTTCCTGACCTAAAGAGAGACCTGAGCAATAATATTATGAGAGTCTTCTAACAGCCCAAAATGAGGAGTTGAAAAAAAAATCACAACTAGATACATCAAAGGATGAAGATAACCTCTTAAATCTTTCAGAGAGATAAGAAGTACTATGATTTGGATATGAGGTGTTCTCCAAAAGATCCTGGTTAATGCAGGAATATTCAGAGGTGAAATGCCTGGATTTTGAGGGTTGTAACCTAATCAGTCTATCCTACTTTGAATGGACTGACGCGGGGGGGGGGGGGCATGACTGGAGGTGGTGGGTGATTGGGGATGCGCCCTGGAAGGGTGCCTCTTCTCCATAGCCCATTCCCTCTCCCTGCTTCCTGGCCAGCCATGAATAGAGCAACAGTCCTCTACCTCTCCCTTCCGCAATCATATCCAAAGGAATCTTCTCTGCTGGCCATGGACCAAACCTCTGGGACTATGAGCCAAATTAACTTTTCATCCTCTAAATTGCTCTTGTTAGATATTTTAGTCACAACAATAAAAAGCTAAGACACAAGGTTACTAACAAAGGAATAAAAAGAAAATTTTCATAAAATTTCTTATCAATAATACTTGAAGAAGCTAAGCATGGTGGAACATGCCTGTAATCCCAGCCACCTAGGAGATTTAGGAAGGGAAGGAGGATGGCAAATTTGAGACCGGTCTTGGCATCTTAGTGAAACCTTGTCTCAAAATAAAAATTAAAGGGTTGAGGATATAGTTCCATAACCTGGCCCTGGGTTTAATTCCTAATACTAGGGAAAAAACACTTAAATGTAGAAGAAAGAAGAGGAGTGCCTCTAAATTTTTATGAGAAAAAAATTTTGGGAATAAACACAGTGATAACCCCTAAAGATGATCATGACCTAATCCCAAAACAGTGAATGTAGCAAAGGGAACTTTGCAGATGTGATGAAGGTTATGAACCTTGCCTTGTGGAGATTATTTAGGAATATCCACTGTTCTAGGAGAACCTTTCCTGGCTGGGTCAGAGAAATGTGACAATAAAAGGGTCAAGGGTTATGTGATGGGAGTGTGTGTCTGCTGTTGCAAAGTTGCAGGTTCAATCCCCAGTACCATATACACAAATAAATAAAGGAAAAATAAACCAAAGGAAAAAACAGTTAGCATTTTTTTTTAAAAAAAGATCAATGTAAGATAATAAATCTGTGTTGTTTTAGCCTCACTAAATTTGGCAACTTTTTATATTCATGGGTTTACATAAAACTTACACCCAGAATGTCAGTATGAAGGAGAAGTAAAACATTTTTCAACATGAATATATTCAGGATATTTACCTTCTTATTACTCTTTCTACTATAGTCAGTTGGCAAGTATACCAGAAAAAAAAGAAGATAAATAAGAAAGACATAATGTAATTTGATAAACAGTGGAACTAATTTATCAGATATAAAAAATAAAATCCCTAGGATGATAGCTTAACATCAAATTTGGAAAGCTATCAGTGCACATGAAAACATGGACAACTATTTCCAAGAATACATCAAGGCAAATTGAAATGTAATTATTTCAAATGAGAATAAATAACTACTTAAAAGTTTCAGTAATAGGAAGACTAAATTACACAATTTCTCCTAAGAAATGATGAGAAATTACAATCAGAGAACTCCACAGGAAGTGTTATAGTGTTCCCTAGAAGTAAACCAAATGGGACATAACACTGAGAAATTTAGAGAGTATGTAAGCAAATCTACTGACCCTTATAGATGGCCTCCTTCACCATAGAGTGAGCAGAGGAAGCTGATGGTGTGTTTGGAGAGTCTACTTATTGCCTTTGAAGAAAATCTATTTAATATAATATAATATTATATTATATGTTATATATTTAATATAATATTATATTAAATGTCTTTAATTGACTTTCATCCTTTAGAATGAGCTATAGATCAGGAGCTATAGTTTGGAAGTTGATTGTCCCCCAAAATCCCACATGTTAAAAGCTTTGTTTCCAAGATGGTACTATAAGAAGGTGCTGAAAGTCCAACACTGTGAGACACAGTAAACCTTTTCTCTTTGTATATTAATTATCTCAGGAATTTAATTATCATGAATGTATAGCAAGCGTAAGAGACTTAATTATGCTTCCAGAATGGAATTTAAATGTTATGATCTATTGTTAGAATATAAAGTAAATGTATAGCTGACAATACTGGGAAGATAGGTATGTAGGTTACAAAAGAGAAAGAAGACAGGGCAGGTTGGTAATGTTAGCTGCCATATTACTCCATCAGATCAATAAATATTAATATAATATTTATAGATTACTTATAAGTTTATATTATATAAATATATTGTATATAATACATTTAAATATGTAAATATATAAATATAATAAAACATGGTAGCAAAAAATAACTAAAACAGAAGTAGTTAAGTAGTGAAACCTATGTTAGGAGAAAATAAAAAGTTTCTTTCCAGTACTAAGTAATGTTCCACACATACCACCTGCACATGTTCAAAGCCTTCCTGATGATCATTGAAGATTCATTTGGAAATCATCTACTCTGTAAAGAAGTAGCTAAAGTTAATCTTGGGGAAAAAGTAAACATCCTTATTGTTTGACTGGAAATCTCTCTCTTTTGGAGAATATCATTGAATTAATGGAGACACACTGGCAAGTGTTCTGCAAAACAGCTGAAATTCGCTTCCCATTTTGCTCTAGCACATTGGTTGAAGTCCCCATTGACAATTTCAGCTTGTTTGGTCTATAGTGGACAGATATCCACAGAATGCACACATTGTACAAAATCTTGTAATTTTGACAATCTGTGCATTGGAGTTGCCTAAAAAGGCTACTAAAACAGAAGACCTTATGAGGGTGAAGCAAAACCACATAAAAGCAACCCCCCGCACACAAATAGACATAATGAATCTTGACCCTCTTCCCCACCAATACAATACTTTCATTTTAATATTGATATCCTTTTAATTTAATAAAGCTACTTTAAATCTAATTTTGCACCATAAGTGTCAACTAAAAGAATGAGAAAAAAGAATTGTGTACATACATTTCTTATAAGTTCACTGGTGAAAAATTTTTCCTACATATTTAAAAGTGTAATATTCATATTAATAGCACTTGTGAGCAAAATAATCAAAACCCAGACAAGGCCACATAGATAAGCTTAATTACAGATAGGAGGAATTTTAATGTAACTATAGATATAATTATAAAATCAGTAAGATGCTTGAACTGACAAAAATATATATATTGTGTATAATATTCATCAAAGACCTATTGATATATTTTAAAATTACATTTTGCAAAATTTGGGAAAGACTGATACATTACTTCGTTTAAAAGTCCAAAAGTCTCTGGGTTTGGAGCGGTGGCTCGGCGGTTACTGTGCTTGCCTGGTATGCACAAGTAAGCGAGTTCAAACCCCAGCACCATGTACTCAATGAAGTGTCCAAGGAATGAAAGTCACATGAAAAACTAAATTAAAAAAAATTGCTTCTCTCTCTTTCTCTATCTCACTGTCCCTCTTTCTGTTAAAAAAAAAATCCAGAAGTCTCATTAAAATGGGGAACTGAAAATCATGATTCTGATTATTTGTATTCTTCAGCAAAATATTTAGAGGAGGACAGATCTCATTTCAAGCAATTTTTAATCTAGGTCAGTCCTTTAGTGGAGTACAGTCACTGGCTTTGATGATGCTAAGCAGCTATTACCTGTTGTCCAAAGAAATATCCAGCCCATACCTTCATTCCACACATTGTGCTGAAATTTGACTAGAAGCATAATAAAACAACACTGAGACCCCAGTTGTCAACCAGTTGGCCCTCCATCAGGAGCTCTTTGACACGTGACCTTGGGTAAATCTCTCAATGTCGCTGAGCCTCAGTGTTTTTATCAATGAATGTTTCATTCCATACAATGGGAATGGCTTAGTGGGAGCAGACTGACTGTATTATTCTATTTTTTTTCTTTTCTCTCTCTTTTTTTAATTCGATAAATGTGATCTTACAATCAGGAGGGATTTATCATCAATCAAGAACAAAAGTGTAGTGACAGAACAAGCCAAGACTGGTGCCAGACCATAGTTTCCCCCCACCCTTGGGTTCCCCACGGTTCCCTGTTTCACTCTACTTAAGCCCCAAATTAATTGGACTTCTCCTGGAGGTCAGAGGTTCCCCTCTGATTAGATTCCCCCATACTACCTCCCTCTGGCTTCCTTGATGTCCTTCCTATTCCCTTCCCCCCTCCCTGCCCTCCTTCCCTACGTCCCCCCAGGAACCTAGGCAAGGTTCCCCATGATCATGTAAAATTTCATACATGTTGACATTATTTTTAGCTTAACCATCTATCATACTATTTCCGCTTATATTCTAGCTTCCACAAATGAGAGAAAACATTCAGCCCTTGTATTATTCTATTACGTGAAGAGGAGTCTTTGGAGCTCCTGTTCTCCTGAGCCCAGGAGGTGCTCATGTTCCCTTGGTGCTCATGCTCTCCTGATCATCTCTCATATTAACCTTAGTAACTTCTCTCTAGACACTCAGCTTTGCTTTCAGTGATCCTATAGAGGAGCTCAGGAACAGAAGCCCATGCTTTCTTATCATATTGAAAATCTAGGAGCTTAAGAATCAAGAGCAATCTCTCCAACTATATGGTAGGCTTTATTCTTGTAGCCACAAGGTTTTTTTTTCCATTTATCATTCTCCTTGATAGAGGAAATCAAACAAGAAATAGGCTGGCTAACAAATGTCCTGGTCTATCTTTCAGGATATGCTTTTTACAGGGGTCACTATTGAGAAGTATTACGTAGTTTGAATCTGGAATGTTCCTCAAAGGCTCACGTGTTGAAGGTTTGGTTCCAAGTGCAGCAATGTTCAGAGGTGAAGCTTTTGAGAAGTGCTTGGATCAGGAGGGTTCTAACCTCTTCAATGGATTAATCTACTGAAGGACTTGTTGCTGAATGGACTATTGGGAGGTGGTGGAAGTTATAGAAGATGAGACCTAGTTGAAGGGAGTGAGTCTTTGGGGACATGTCCTTGGGGACTGGGGACTGTATATTATCCCTGGCCTCTTTCTCTCCTTTTCCCACCCACTCTCTCCCTCTCCTTCCTGGTTGGGAAAGATAAGTAGCTTTGCTCCACCACGTCCTTCTCATGTTCTACCTCAACACTGGCCCAGAAAAAACAGAACCAAGTGACCATACACTGAAATCTGTGAAACTCTGCATCAAGATAAATCTTTCCTATTTTAAGTTATTTTTCTCAGGTGTTTCGTCACAGCAACAACAAAGCTAACACAAGCAATGTACAGCCCTCTTTTAAGCCTGGTCCATTGTGTTAGTCAGCTTCCCATCACTTCAACAAAGATCTGAGATAACTGACTTATAAAGAGAAAAGGTTTATTTGGACTCTTGAGTTTTAGAGCTTCCATTCCAAGATTGCTTTGTGCTGTTGCTTTGGGCCTCTGGTGAAGCAGCACATCATAGAGAAAGTTTTCGGTGGAGAAAAACTTCTTACCTCAGGCCAGGGAGATAGAAGAAGAGAAAGAGGTGAGGGACCAATAGCCCCCTTCAAGAGTTAACGATTGCATATCAGTCCCCAGTCCATCAGGGTTCTACTGCCTCTCAATAGCACTGCCCTGGGGACCAAGGGTTTAATGCATGGGCTTCAGGGGACTTTTAAGATCCAGACTATAG
>PVKS010007930.1:19907-70763 GCA_004027875.1 Aplodontia rufa | reverse complement strand
CCCCCCCCCCAATTTCCCATCCGAATCCCTCCCTTCTCTTACCCACAATATCTCTAAAAAA
The DNA here is from genome assembly GCA_004027875.1 of Aplodontia rufa. Taxonomy (NCBI): domain Eukaryota; kingdom Metazoa; phylum Chordata; class Mammalia; order Rodentia; family Aplodontiidae; genus Aplodontia; species Aplodontia rufa. The sequence continues at coordinate 70,702 of PVKS010007930.1, read as the reverse complement.
GTATTAGGCTGTATAACATTACACCTTATCTGGATTTAACACATGATAATAGACCTCCTTTATGAATGGCCAGGATCTAATTCCAGCCTCCACAGATGAGTGGAGATATTCAACCCTTGGTTCTCTGGGTTAAGCTGATTTTACTAAGCATAATTTCTTCCATAGCCATCCATTTACCTTCAAAGGCTGCAATATCATTGTTTCTAATTGCTGTGTAAAATTCCATGGTATATATGTACCACAGTTTTTGGATCAATTCGTCTAGTGAGGGACATCTGGGTTGTTTCCATAGTCTAGCAATAGTAAATTGAGCTGCTATGAGCATAGATATTGCTGTGTCACTATAATGTTTTTATGGAAAGAATGAGGTATGCAATTGTTTTGGTTTGGATATGAAATGTTCCACCAAAGCTGCTGTGCTAATGCAGGAATGCACAGAGGCTAAATGATTAGAATATGAGAGCTGTAACATAATCAGTCCACCCTAATATGAATGGACCAAGTGGGTGTTAATTGTAGACAGGTGGGGTTTGGCTGGAGAAAGTAGGTCACTGGAGGAATGGCTTAGGGGTTTATATTTTGCCTTCTCTGCTTCCTGACTGCCATTCAGTGAGCAAACTTTCCTCCTTCTTGCCCTTAGGCCGTGATCTTCAGACTCATCTAGGCCTAGAGTAATGGACTAGGCAGAACACAGACCAAGACCTTTGAAACCAGGAGCTCTAAATAAGTTTTTTCCTTCTTTAAGTTGTTCTTGTCAGATATTTTGCCCACAGCCATGAAAAGTTGACTAACACATTCATAAAAAGAATGATTGTAGAGAAGATACATAAGAAGTGCATATAGAATTACTGAAACATAGAACTTTATTAACTGTATGTCAACACTAAAAAATGACGATGTGATATTTTAATAAAACTAACTAGATATGTTCTCACAATTATAATGGAAATTCGGTGGGATAAGACACAGTTAGAATTTGGCTAATGCCCAAAGAAACAATTGTAGTCAAAGTGTAAGATGTAAGGAATCACGTAGATGCCAAGAAATCCACAAATCTGTCAGTGACAATGCTACTCAACAAATACCCCATTTCTATCCCAACTCTTGTAATTAGACCTGCACTACTGGTCCAAGTCAGTAGATAACTGGCAATAAATATACATACCATTTCTGGGACAACATAGAAAAAATGAATTTAATTTCTAGTTAGCATATTATAAATTGTGGCAATCCAAGTAGTAGAGTTCCTGTCATCCTGGATCCTTGAAAGCCTATTTGGATTAGAATACTCACATCACTACCAAACCGAGATGAACATATATCATTAGCAATATGTTATTGTTTTTAATCATTTCAGATATTATTGCTAATTTATTACCAATACAATCATACAAATGCACTAGCAAACTACTGACAATTATTAGGGTGTAATAAATACTATCTGGCTAAATTTTAGCAATGAAGGAGCACATGCAAGTGAAATGGGAATTTTTTCATTTAAGTGCAACCTATACATTGGACAAAACATTATTAATGACAAATATTTAAAGAATGCTCAAAAATCAATGAGGAAAATGTGAACAATTAAATGAGAACATCACATTCATGCTTTGCCTGGAAATGTTATCAAATTAAAGCAGAAGAACTAATCATTTTTTATTGCCTGCCAAAAAATTCAGAGGTTGAATATCTGCTCTGGTTTATTAATGAGAAATTGCTTAAAAGTAGTTGGAGTATAAAAATATATTATTGGCAATAAATGATCATGTTATGGGTTGGACATGAGGTAAAGCTCACATGTGAGACAATGCAAGGATGTTCAGAAGTGAAATTATTAAATTATAAAAGATGTAACCTAATTAGTGAATCAATCCATTGGATGGATTAATAATTTGAAAAAACTCATTTATTGGGTGGTATCTGTAGGCAGGTGGGGCAGGACTGGAGGAGATAGGTCACTGAGGGGTATGCCTTTGGGAATTGTATTTTGTCCTTGTCTTCTCCCTCTTTTTCTCTACTTCTGGGCTACCATGTGGTGAGCTCCTTTCCTCTACCATGCCCTTCCACCATGATGCTCTGTCTCATTTGGACCCAGAGCAATGAATGGAGTCAGCCAACCATGATTGAACCTCTCAAACCCTGAATTCAAAATTATTTTTTTCTCCTCTGAATTGTTTTGGACAGATATTTTAGTCACAGTGATGAAAAACTAGGTAACAGAAATAAAAATTAAAAACATAAAAAGGAAATTGGGATGCACAATCAGATATGTGGACTTTAGGAAATGTGTTATACACAGATAATCAGGTATCATAGATTGAAAATAAAAAAAAGTAACAGACTGAAGATAGGTAATGGCTTATAAAAATCAAAATTAAAATAAAAAGGTGACCAAAGATCTAAGATCTAAGATTATATATATTTTTTTAAAAGAAAAAAAGGACAGTGAGAGAGTGAGAGAAAGCAGTTTTTATTTAATTTTTCATGTGACTTTCCTTACTCCAACACTTTGTTGTGCACACGGTGCTGGAATTCGAACCCATATCCTCGTGTATGCCAGGCAAGCACTACAACAGCTCAGCCACCGCTTCAGCTCCAGATCTAATCTATATTAAAAGGAAAATAAAGAGCTAAAAATTGCTTTAGCCATGCAAATTGCTATTTACAAGTTCAGAGTTTAAAAGAAGGAACAAAAAATATACAATTGACTGAAAAACTATGAACTAAATCTCTAGGGATACTAACAATGAATTAGACCTATGTGGAAGCCAAGGGTAGCAGAAACAGAATACACTTTGAAGATTTGCTTTGGTTATTAAAAAAAAAAGAATAACTATGATTGGGGCAATGATTATAGAAAGTAAAATAGAACACAATTTTATTTTACTGCATCAAGAAACTGGTCTTGGTATTCAAAACCATGGAGCATGAGACAGGAAAGGTATATGAAGAAATTGCCCAAATAGTTTAATTTCATCATAGATGACATGCTTGTATGAACTAATAATGCTATATTTAAAAAAACACATAAATTTCCATCTTTTCTGTTCTCTCTCTCATTAATAGAAAAACACTTGTTGGAAATATTCTCATGACAAATGGGGGATAGAAAAAAATAAAATGGACAAATGACATAGTTATCCAAAAATGTGGTGTTTGGATTTAGAATTTCCTCCAGAAAGGTTCCTGTGTAGAAAACATGATGTGCAATGCATCAAGGTTCAGAGGCAGGGTGTTTAGATAATGTTTAGGTCTCTGACCCCATCAGTGCATTAATCCATTTGCTGGATTAATAACTGCCTGTTATATGCCAGAGCCTTGTATCTTAATAACTTGACAAGTAATAAAGGAGAAACCATTAATTTATTTTATTTTTAAATAGTGAGAGAGAGAGTCAAAGAGAGAATCAATTTTTATATTGTTTTTCTCATGGCTTTCATTGCTCTGACACTTCATTGTGTATGTAGTGCAGGGGGTGGAATCTGTGTCCTCACGCATGCCAGGCAAGCACTTAAATCGCTGAGCCACCTCTCAAGCCCTCATTAATTTATTTTTAACTGACACATAAAAATAAAAGCCTAAATATTTGGGGGGGCTATGTAATCTTTGATATCATATAGTATCAGGGTAAACATACCTACCTTCTCAAACATTTATTATTTCTTTATGATAAATATATTCAAAGTCAAAAAATGACAAATCTTAAACCTAAAGAAGGCAAAAATCTATACAAAATTTCAAGTCATTCAGTAGCTGTTTTTTATGAGAGGAAATATATGGTTTTGTTGAGTTCCAATAGATAACAAGTGGTATGTGAAGACACAAAGAGTATTCATTTATACAAAAATACTTTTTCACTGAAAATTCTATTCAATAGAGTAGATGACTGGTTAGGTTAGTTCCCCACCTTTTTCTGATCAGAGAGGCCAGGTTCTTTCCTGGTGTAGATGTTGTTCTGTATTTGAAAATGCTACTTGAGCTTTTGACAAGACAATCTGTAATATCATTCCCAAGATTACTCACGCACACACACATATATACATAGAAACATTTTATATTATTTTTAGCAAGCATGAATGTTTTTATTGCTTTAAAAATACTGCCTGAGATCTAGCAGGAAATAAGGCACAGGGGGTAATGGTGAATATAGGGAATTTAATAAATTTGGGTTTTAATTACCAAAAAAAAGTAAAGAAATTGTGAAAACTCATGCAGTTTTGAGGGATAAAATTGGTACACATTTATACCACATTAAAGTGTCATTATCGTATTTTATTTTTGCTACAAGATGCAAGTTTAAAGAATGATCAATAAATTGGACTAGACTCAAGGTACAATTTTCAATTCATATGCTTTTCTCAAGGAAACCTGTATGTCTAAGTGGGAGTCTTGGGGACACAGATACATTGCTTGTGTTAGTTAAGGAAGAAATTCGTATTGGATGGGAGTTAGATGTATGATTTTGATTCCCTGTAGGATAGAAAAGCTGGTATCATTAGTATTAAAAACCCATCAGCACCCAGCATGTCATTGAAGCTATCCTTGGAAATGCTAAGTGATACTGACATACAAATATTTTCAGGGTCATTTGCAGTAAGAGTATAGTCGAAACTAGACAGTTTTAAAGTTGACAAACTGAAAATGAAATTTTAAAACAAAATACTTGAGTTTACAGTGGTCGGGTTCTATTACAAGGTCATTGTTAGTTGATGAAGTTTAGCTCTACACCTTTCTTCACTTGCAGACAGTACAGAAGAGACATGAAGTATGTTAGCTGGTTACTCTTGTAAAAGTTTGGCCATTTGAGTTCATAAAGATTATGGCTTAAAAGGTTATGAGAGCCTTGCTACTCTAATCCTTATTTTTCAGAGTGACCAGGATAAGATTACGGTGGAAAAGAGCAGCACTGAAAGAGACAGCACAGCAAACCAGGACAATAATTCCACTTTAATTAGACAAGTTTATACTTGAACAGAAAATCCAGTGGGATAATGCAATTCACCCTACAAAAGTTTATGCTATTTTAAGTTCATAATTGTAACTCCTTTACAAAACATGCCAATAGTGAGTTAATTAATATAATTCTAGACCTTTTAGAAGCAAGATGCTTAGATCAATATTTTGAATGTTTTGACTTAATACCTTAATAGCTTAGTTCTATACTTCCCTTCCCAGTTTTCCAGACCCCCAAACTTCCATTATCTCTCCTTGTTATACCTCATTCATAAAAATAATAGGAATTATAAATGGAGCTAATTTTTTTAAATTGCCTACTGCCAGTGCCAGTAAATAGCATGCATTACCCAAAAGTGCAGAATACTTTAACTTCCTTACATTGTTCATTTATCTGGAGATAAGACTAGCAAGCACTTGCCAAGTAATTTAATAAGCTTTTGAAGTTTGAAATTGAGGACTTATTGCTGAGCTTAAGGTTCAAGCCATAAATACAATTTATTTTGATAATCATAAACTTTACAAAAAATAAAAGGAAAAGGAAAAAGAAAACCCCTAATAGCTTAGCAAATTCATCAGCTTATCCTATTCTTCTTTTCTTTCTAAACCAAGCCAGTAGCATAACTTTTGCCATATTCTAACAGAAAAGAATGAAATTGGAGAAGCTAAATATTTACACACAAAATATTTCCATTTCTGTCTTCTGTTGTGTAAGGGACTCTTCTTTTTTTTTTCTTTTACAGTCATTAATGTGCACAGGAATTACCTGGAGATTGTATTAAAAACTGAATTCTGATTCAATAAGTCTGGGATGGGGCCTGATACTTTGCATTTCTGTCAAATCCTATCTTATGCTGATGTTGCTGGACCTAGCACAAACTTTTAATAATAAAATTTTATACATGAAATAGATTTTTGTTTGGTTGATAAAAAAAATCTTTTAACTGTTTTGAACCACTGTGGTAGTGATAAGGGATCAATATCTTAAAAATAATGATTCTAAAAGATTAAAATTCAGGATGTTAAAATACTACAAACCCAAATCCTGAAAACCACAATTCTCCCTGGGGAGGAAAAAAATAAATAAAAAAGCTACGTAGGACAGGAAGGAATTAGGACGTTTTCAGTTATGTGCAGGACAGTCACTGAATCATTCAGTTACATAGTATTTCTCACCCATTTTGCTTTTTTACAATATCCTTCAGAGAACAAAAAGAATTCAAAAAGCCCAGTGACTTTTTGAACCAAGAGACCCTTGATGATACACAGGTCCCTCCCATGTACAAAGCACACTAAATAATGAACTAACCCTGCTTAGGGATTTGACTATTGAAGAGACTTATGTTTCCACTTAACAGAAAAAATTGCAAATGTTTCACTTTTGCTAATGAATGGTCCTTTCAAAACTGTCCCCAGCGTTCTTTTTTAAATCAAGTATAAACAATTTAAGCCTGGTTGGACCTGAAAATTCTAGAAATTGCTTTGTTTTTTTTTTTTTTTGTATTAATGGCTGGAAAAAGTATAACCTTTTATAATACTTATTTGAAGACTTGGTGGGATTTACAGAAGAAAATGCCCTTCAATCACGTTATGGTTTGGAGAAACCATAATGATGGAGTTGGAATTAGATGTAATCAAGAATTCTAATTATGAATTAGTTAGGTGGCCAGCTCCTAACTGGGGACAGTTTTGAAAAGACCATTCATTAGCAAAAGTGAAACATGTGCAAATTTTTCTGTTAAGGGTAAACATAACTCTCTCCTTCAATAGTTGGAGCACTTGCCTGGTATGATTGCAGATCCAGGTTTGAACCCCAGCACAAAAACACAATTGTCAGAGAAATGATGGCCAGATGAAAAAGTAAATAAAGTTGATTCTCTCTCTCTCTTTCTGTCTCTGTTAAAAAAATATTACCAATAGTGCTCTTTTTCTTTTCATTCAAACAATACATTTGGCAGATAATGCAAACAAGTGAATTGGCCACATGATATGGTAATGATGAATACTTCAGTTTAAATGTGTTTATTTGTCTGCAGTGCGATTTCTTTCAGTTGAGGACATTTCAGGAGTTTTTAATAGTTTAAGCCATATTTCCCTGAAAAAGTCAGTAATGTTACTGACTGCTTCAAAATTAATTATGTGCATGATAGGATAAGCAGACATGCAACAGTGACAGTGTTCAATCATCAGTTTTGCTTCTACCAAATTTGTGGTCTGTTTATGAGACATCAGTCTACATACCCAAAACAATCATAGCACAAAGGATGGAAAAATTTAACAGGGAATGTTCATGTTAGTGTGTGTAAAATCATAGAAGAATTTTATAAAGCAGTGACATGTGGAAACTAAATGTGAACATTGACTCTGGGAGTCATGTTCTATAAGAAAACAGCATTCATTTCAGTGCAAGACTTTAAATTTAGTTAATGACTGCGAAAGTTAGCTATTAGGGACTGATTATGTACAACTTCCTATGATCTATCCCTGCAATACATTTTTTTCATGCATCAAATTTCTTTTTCTCACTCTTTCACTGTCCCTCTCTCTCTTAAAAAATAACTCTCTCAATTTACAGATGTGATTTTCTATATAGAAAATTCCAAGGAGTCTCCAAAGAAAACAAAACTAAATTAGTAAAGGGTTCCAATAAGGTTTTAGGATATAAGATCAGTATGAATACTAACTGCATTTGTATAAATCAAACTTACTTCAACAATTCAATACCATTTATAAGTGCTCCAAAGAAAATGAAATTCTAAAATATAAATCTAACAAAACACAAAAGTTGTAAGCTGAAATTTACAAATGTTGATGGAAGCAATTAAAAAAAAAACTTGAAAAAATGAAGACATGTTTATGTATCAAATGATTCAACCTAGTTAAGAGGCAAATTATTTTCAAATTTAAATACAAATTTAATGACTTGAAAATGCCCAAAGCAATAAATTTCTTTGAATAAAGAAAAAGAAGGAGTAATCACTCTTACAGTGTTATCACGTATGCTCTAGTCATAGTATATAGTAGATACAACGTGGATAGTAACATGTAGCAGTTTAAAGTAGTTATAGTAAATAATGGAACTGAATGGTGAATCAGAAATAGATCTACACCAGTATACTCAAATGATTTTTAACAAAGATACAAAAGCAAGGGAGTGGAGGAAGAATAGTGGTTTCAACAAATTGTGTTGAGGATATCAGATATGCCATGTCATTAAAAAAGACCCTCTACTCAAATATCATTCTTTATTAAGAAATTAGCTTAAGGGGCTGGAGTGGTGGCTTGGTGGTTTCAGCGCTTGCCTGGCGTCTGTGAGTATGCAGGTTCAAACCCCAGAACCATGTACACAGCGATGTCTCAGAGTAACAAAAGCTACATGAAAAACTAAATAAAAATAAAATTGTTTCTTTCTCTCTCTCTCACTGTCCCTCTCTTTAAAAAAAATTAGCTCAAAATATAAGACTTTAATATCCAGAATATATACACATTTTATACACATTTTATATTATTTTGTTAAAATCTTGTAAGGTTGCTCATAAATAAAAAAAAAAACCTCAACAATAAAGAAAAAAAGATTTTAAGGAAAAAGAAGAAAATCTTCAGTACTTTGGACCAAGTGAAAAATTCTGATTTGATATCAAAACAACACATCAGTAAAAGGAAAAATTAATAAACTTGATCCATAACATGTAGAAATATTTGTCCTAGTGAAGATCCAGTTAAGAAGATGAGAAGACTAATTGTAGACTGGGAGAAAATATTTTTAAATATTTTTATTAGAGAATGTTAGAATATGTAAAGAGCTTTCAACACTCAACTTCAAAAAATAAATAGCAATGTTATCAAATTGGCAGAAGACAAATATTTTACAAAACAGGATGTACAGATTTATATAGGCATAGTAAAATGTTGCTCAACATTATTAATCTCTAGGGAAATGCAATGATGATAACACTATGAGATACCTATTCTAATGATTAATATTAGATAATAATATCAAATGCTGATGAGTACACAGAAAAATTAAATCATTACAATGATGCTGGGGGGAATGTAAAATGGTACAGCTATTTTGGAAAATAATTTGTCAGTTCCTTTTGAAACTAAATGTAGATTTATCATAGGATCCAGCAGTTGCATCCTTGTGCAATTATTTCAGAGAAATGAAAATACAGTCCTAAAACATTTGTACAAAACTGTTCATAGGAGCCTCATATATAACAAGTCCAATCTTGAAACTGTCCAAATGTCCTTCAAGGAGTGATTGGTTAAAGAATCTGAGGTACATCCATGCCGTGAAATATACCCTGCAATAAAAGAGAACAAGTTATTGATGCATGCACCATATTGAACAAATCTCAAGGAAATAATGCTGAGTGAAATAGTTAAAGCTCAAAAGTTAAATTTGTATGATTCCATTTATATAATATTCTCAAAATAAATAATAGAATTGGAGAAAAGTTTAGTGATTGGCAGGGATTCGTGACATTTAAAATGGGGTGGACATGACAGGGGCACTGTGTTGATGAGACTTGGCAGGGATTCGTGACAGTTTAAAATGGGGTGGACATGACGGGGCACTGTGTTGATGAGACGGTTCAGTTCTGCATCTTGATTGTGATGGTAGCTACATGAAGGAACACACGCTGTATTGTATAGAAATCCACACAAACACACCAATGGGTGCATATATAATACTGAAATATGAATAATCTCCAAAATGACCAATTGTTTATTGTCAGGTTTTGATATCATGCTATGGTTATATAAGACATCAACACTGGATGAGGATTGATAAAAGGTGAAAAAACTTCGTGGTATGTTCTTCTGCAACTTCCTGTGAATCTATAATTACTTCAAAAGTAAAGGTTTAAAAATGTGGGTAGTTCATTTAAGACCCTAAACAGTTTTCATGCTGAGGGGAAGACTCAGGAAGTAGATTCAGGATCCAGGAAGGTGGAAGAGGATGCAAGATACAGTGGGGATGGTAGACATGTTCATTTGGTGGTGGCAATAGCCTCCAGCCAGCCCTTGGCTCCAGCTTTAGCCCCCAGCCAGTTTCATTTGTCCCCAGAGCCATTTCCATAGGCCCTTTATATATACAGTCCAAACAAAGAAGGCACACGGCCGACAGGTTTACATCAGTGGGCGCATGCTCACAGGTTTATGTTCATGACCTTGAGAATATACACTGAATCAAAGTGTATCCGGCCTTGACTAACCATGAGATAGCTATTCTCAGCCCTGGCTCCAAACTGAAAAGATGACATAAATATACCATAGTCCATCAGAAGCCTCGGTGAGGGAGCATAGCTATAGCTTTTTTGGGCAAGAGTATGTTGCTGGCACCCACTTCAGCTGGAGAGATCTTGACCCTATATATTCCTCTCTCCTAACTTTTAGTAAGCAAAGTTCTGGGGTAAAGGATAGGAAACTAGTGCTGGATTACAACAATTAATGTAAGTGTCAAGGCCTCTGTAATTTCACATATGTCCTGATCTATTTCAGAAATACCATCTCCTTGAAATATTGAATTTATATTCTCAGTAACGTTTACACCTCTTCTCTTTTCTATGCTCATGAAATAGAAATTATGTTGAAATGGAATTCTAGGAGATACTGCCTTTGTGCCAGTCCACAGGACTTCTTTATGAGTTACACTCTACCCTTTCAAAAGTCTTATAAAAGGTTATTACACTCTGTCCAATTCTGATTATGGTTTTAAGCAATCCATATCATAAAGACATTTCTTCATCTTAGTTTCTTAGTTTCAGTTAAAACTGGTACTTGCTCCCTAAATGATTTTTTTTTCCCAAATTACTAGTTCTGTTTTTTTTTTTTTTTTTCCTTCATTTCTCTGTTTTAAGCCTGGAGAATCACATCTGTTTAACTCAGGCTTCCTTGAGATTTCGTGGGGATTTGGAAAGTAGGAGGCATCTTGGCTTGGAGATGACTCTTACCTTTTGATCTGCCTGGGGTAAGCATTCTGACAATCCCTCCCACACTTTCTGCTAGAAGTTTTTCTCCTTAGACTAATTGACTGTTAATGGAAGATAAGTGAGACATTTAAAAACATCCTCTTCTCACTATACACAATTTGTGTCACTCTCTTAAAAGGCAGGATTTAAGCAGCAGTTGGCCTATTTTTTTGTCACATTAGAAAGTGAGTTTGTGGGGTGGATTGAAGACAGATTTTATTTCTTCCTTGAGTTCTTTCAGGCCCAGTATTAAACTGCTTAATTTGAATGTACAGGCATAGAAGGAAGGCTACTTTTATGTGTAACTAATACATTCAAATGAAATTAAAAAAGAACAGTAACAGCAAAAATCTTCTCTTTCTCTGAAAATCTACTTATATATCACTAGTGTGGTAGATTTGGGATAGATTTGGGAATGCATACCTAATATCTAATATCTTAGTCAGCACTGTCCTCTTCAACACAAAAATTTTAATGTTACAAATTATACACTTTAGGGTCTGAGTGCTGGCTCAATAGTTACAGTGCTTCCCTGGCATGCTCCAGGATGTGGGTTCGAACCCCAAAACCATGTGCACAACAAAGTGTCAGAGCAAAGAAAGACACATGAAAAACTAAGCAAAATTGATTCTCTATTTTTCTCTTTATCACCGTCTCTCTTAAAAAAGTATACACTTTAGATTTCCTGGATAAGGATAAATTGATCTATTTAGACTTCTCCCCGAATTGCTATGAAAATATTGAGTCATTATTGAGAAATGAAGTGGAACCTCCCAAGTATTGTCTGTCTTAAATTGTCTTACACAGCTTTGTCCCATGTGATAGTTATAAGATGACCATGAAGTGAAATAGTAGCTCCCAGAGGGAAAAGCATTCCATGCACACAGTTATCTGAGTCAGTTGCTTGAGCACAAACATTTTGTGAAAACATAAATGATTCAGTTAATTCCCGGGAGCACTCCGTTATCCTATAAATGGTCTCAAAACTGTCCCTTCTCTGGTATCACTGTTATTGTTTAAACATCAACTGACTTTTATAATAATAACCAACATGCCCTTTGTAATTTTTAAAATGCAGGTTACAATTTTCATTATCTCCAGAACTAACTTTCTCAAACATTGATCTGACTCTGTGATCCCCTTCAAAAAACAACTCATTATGTCCCACCTACACTGTGCCATGGATAACATCCATCCTTTGGATTGCTGCAAATTATTCGGCAATATATGAAGTATACAAGAAGCCAGGGAAATTGGACCTATTGCAGAAATGGCAATTTTACTTGAGGATTGAGTAAACCTTTTCTTTTAAAGTTAATATTGTTTTATTTTTAAAGTAAGACAGACAAATATACAAATGGGGTAAAAAGAAATGTCAAAGGAAAAACAATACTTTCAATGACCAGATTGCCTGAGGGATTGAGTACACTTTTGCACTAGCATACTGATTTCTTTTCAAATAGCATGCAATGTTACATGAATTTTACAATAAAATAGGAAACTTTAAAGATACATCAAGTTTATAGAATCAGTCACCTTTGAATTGTGAGTTCAAACTTTTTGTCATAGTATTTATACAGTTCTCTTCACAACTGGACACCAGGTACGACCATATCCTGAACCCTCAATATTTTCTTTTTTAATTAGATCGCTCTCCTGGAGAACTAGTAACATTCCCAAACTAGGCATGGCTTTCATGCATCTCTGACTTCTCTCTTACTGTCCTTTCTGTCCAGAATACCATTTCCCAACTTTCCTAAATTGTGACTTGCTACTCACCTTTAAAGTTTACAAACTCATCCAATCTACCTAAATATATTATTACTTTTTCTGTATCTACAAACATTACACATAAATCTTTTATAGTGTATTTTGTATTATATCAGGCTTATTTATGTATTTGTTACTTTTACTGTTGATGAAAGAAAGCCTTGAAGTAGAAGGACATGTCTTATTAATATTTGTTCCTCTGATGTTTTATAATACTGTCACAAATCAAATACTCTGACAAAGCACCCTCCAAAGAATGAACTTAGATCTCCTTCTGTTGAGTGATGGCCATCCTTTATGGCTGTCTTTTAATAAATAACACTTAATGGAAACAGCATGTGTAACTTCCTAGTGCATACCCTAGTTAATACAAATTTTAGTGTGCGTAAGTAGTTCACCACCATGTTGCTATGACAAAAATGTAAAATCTAGGAGATGAGAGAAATGTAAAATCTGGGAGCTACTTAGTAACTGGACAACAAACAGGTGAGCACTGGTGTGACTTGGAAAAGAAATAAAGGTTTTAAGAGCGTGAAGAAACTAGGTAAAAGAATGATGAGAATTTAGAATGCATGGGGATGAAAATAAAGTTATCAAAAATCCTAGTGGAACCTGGAAGAAACTGAAACTGATATAGTATCAAAACATTTAGCAAGGATGAGACATGTAGACAGTTGGAAAACTGAAAATATATCCAGTGTACTGGGATATATAGCTAGGGAGCCTTCCAGACCAAAGGTGGACACATCCTTTGAATTCTGGTTGATGTTTATGTAAAAATGTGAGAAGAAAGAGATAAAGTGAAGTAAGTGCTCTTATACACAAAGGAATAACTTGATCGTTTTGAAAAATTTCACCTTTTACTCATGTTGAACAGAAAAACATGCTCTAAAGTGGGATCCAGATAGGCCAGTAAAATCTTCAACAATATCTTATAAAGATCTAAGATGATGCCTCAGAGTATAATTAATTTTCAGAGAAAAGGAGGGCCTCTAACAATTTCAAAAGTTATAATTTCTTTTTTCTTTTTTTTTTTTTAAAGAGAGAGGGACAGTGAGAGAGACAGAGAAAGAGAGAAACAACTTTATTGAGTTTTTCACATGGCCTTAGTTGCTCCAACACTCAGTTGTGTACGTGGTGCTGGGGTTTGAACCTGGGTCCTCCTGCTTGCCAGGCAAGCGCTGAAACCGCTGAGCCACCGCTCCAGCCCCAGGTTATAATTTCTATAAATCAAACAACAGAGTTTTTAAGAAGCTTTAAGGAAATTGCTCCTTAGTACAAGTCTAAAGTAGAAAATGGCATACATCCAAAATATTTATTGGTATGACTTTGGGTACATTACAGTTAACAGGAAACCCAACTGATTTTAAAGTAATTACATTGGTAGAAACAAAACAAGCTTGGACAGAAAGGGACTCTCTAAATTGCATTATGCATTATGTTTTTCCCAGTATAATTTTAACCTTCAGAGTTCTCCCCTATATTGGATGAGCTACCCAGCATATTTTAAAGATATTCCAGAAATATGCAAATTTCCTTTGAGGAATAGAAATTTCTTACCAATGATAGCGAATGAGGAACTGAACCATTCTACCAAATGCTCTATGATTGAGTCAACTCTTTAGTTCAGATAACTTTTATTCATACCGCAGATTTAACCCAGAGGCATTTAGCCACTGAGTTACATCCTTGGTCCTTTTTATTACATATATATATACATGTATATATAATACATGTAATAAAAAGATATACATGTATATTTGAAAAAGGGTCTTGCTAAGTTGCTTACAGACTCACTAATTTGCTCAGGTTGCCTTGAACTTGCAATCTTCCTCTTTCAGCTGGGATTATAGATGTGCACCACTTAAAGTATCAACTGACTGACTGTCCCCCTGATATCTTGACTTCATGAAGCAACAAACTAGAACTACTCAGTAAATTACAGGTATATAGTTACCACTTGCTAAATGTTTGTTGGTATGAAAAGATGAAGAGACAGTGATTAAAAGGCAAATACAAAATTTTAGAGGTTTTAACATTTTTTAAAATTTTTTGAAAAGCCATACAAGTTTTTAACAAAATAATATAAAATGTGAATAGATTCTGGATATTACAATTACCCCCAGGAGTGCCCCCCCAATTACCCACCCTTATCCCTCTCTTCCCCTTCCCACAATATCTCTAAAAAAGTATTAGGTTGTATTGTATAACATTACATCTTATCTGGATTTAACACATGATAATAGACCAACTTTCTCACTGGCCAGGGTCTAGTCCCAACCTCCTCAGATGAGTGAGACAATCGACCATTAGTTCTCTGGGTTAAGTTGCTTTTGCAGCGTAATTTTTTCCATAGCCATCCATTTACCTTCAAAGGCTGCAATATCATTGTTTCTAATTGTTGTGTAAAATTCCATGGTATAAATATACCACAGTTTTGAATCCATTCATCCAGTGAGGGACATCTGGGTTGTTTCCATAGCCTAGCAATAGTAAATTCTGCTGCTATGAACATAGATATTGCTGTGTTTCTATAATGTGCTGATTCTAAATCCCCTGGAAAAATACCCAGGAGTGGAATAACAGAGTAGTATGGTGGGCTCATCCCTCATTTTTTGAGGATTCTCCACACTGCTTTCCAGCGGGGCTGTACCAGTCTGCAGCTCCACCAACAGTGTGTTAGTGTGCCTGTCTCTCCACAGCCCCTCCAGCATCTATTATTGTTTATTTTCTTCATCTTTGCCATTCTGACTGGCGTAAGGTGATATCTTAATGTGGTTTTCATTTGCATTTTTCTGATTACTAGTGATTTAGAGCACTTTCTCATGTATTCATTGGCTTGATCAATGTCCTCTGGTGAGAAGTTTTTATTTAGCTCTTTGGACCATTTATTAATTGGGCTGTTAGTGTTTTTGTAGTTGAAATTTTTGAGGATTTTGTAGATTCTGGATATGAGACCCTTGTCAGAGGAATCATAGCTCATGATTCTCTCCATTTCCATAGAAACCTCTTGACTCTTTTGATTGTTTCCTTGGTAGTACAAAAGCTTTTTAGCTTTATGGAATCCCATTCACTGATTTTTGACTTTACTTCCTTCACTTTTGGAGACATGTTGAGAAAGTCTTTGCCTACTCCCAAATGTTGAAATGTTGGACCTAATTTGTCTTCTTCTATCAGTTGCAACATAGCTGGTTTAATACCTAGCTCCTTGATCCATTTGGATTTGATTCTCATGCAAGGAGAAAGATATGGGTCTAATTTCAACTTTCTGCAAGTGGATGACCAGTTTGTCCAGCACCATTTGTTGAAGAAACTGTCACTTCTCAATATTTTGTAATATTTTGTCCCCCTTTGTCAAAAATCAGATGTTTAAAGATTTGAGGGTTTGTTTTGGGGTCTTCTATTCTATTCCATTGGTCTTCTTTCCTATCTTGATTCCAGTACCATGCTGTCTTTGTTACTATGGCTCTATAGTATAGCTTTAGATCTGGAATGGCAAAACCACCTGCTTCATCTTTCTTGCTTAGTAGTATTTTGGCAATTCTTGGTTTCTTATTGTTCCAAATGAATTTGAGAATTGCTTTTACTATGTCTGTAAAGAACGACATAGGTATCTTTATAGGGATAGCATTAAATCTATATAAAGCTTTTGGTAGAATGGCCATTTTTATTATATTAATTCTGCCTATCCAAGAGCATGGGACATCTTTCCATCTTCTTAGGTCATCTTGGATTTCATTCTTCAATGTTTGACAGTTTTCACTGAAGAGATCTTTGATTTCCCTTGTTAGGTTAATTCCAAGGTATTTTTTTTTTCCGAAGATATTTTGAAAGGGACTGATTTCCTGACTTCTTCTTCAGTGCATTTGGGGGATTAGCATTATGAATCACCAGTCCTAGTCCAGAGAGGATTTAACTTTTTAAAAATTTTCTTGATTAAAAAGCAACATTTTTTGTTAAAATTAAATTGGTGGTCTGGAGTGATTGCCAGGCATGTATGAGGACGAGGACCCCTGTTTGAACACCAGCATGTTGGAAAAAATTTAAACGAGATGAAAAATCAAATTAAAAAAAAACCAATTGACTTTGAATGTAAAAATGTTTAAAAATACATTGACATATTAAAACAATGGTCACAGGCACTAATATTTATTGATGTTTGTATATCAGAATTATATGAAGATACTATTTTCAAAATAATATGAGTGCCTGCTGCATTCCATCTATAGGGTAAGGAATGTATGATTTGAAAACATGAATTAAAAACAGTGGTGTGGGCAATGTGAGGGTAATTCTGGCTTAAGAACAAATGTATATTATATTGTTACTTTGTATGCATTTATGATTGTACAATAACTCAACTCCTTAATAAAAAATAAAAAAATCAGTGGTGAAGCATTGCTCTAAACATTAAAACTAGACAGTTCCAACTCTACTTGTCAACTCAAGTTCGTTTGCAACATTAATCCCTCCTTTCTTTTTTGTAAAATAGTTTCCTCTTGAATTTTAGCACTTTAATAATGAATTCTAGATGTAACTAAAAAGTAGAAAAATAAGATTTCTTTTTGATAGAATTGTAAAATCCTTCTCCACCTCACTACTATGTGTGTGTGTGTGTGTGTGTGTGTGTGTGTGTGTGTGTTTGCTGGAGATTGAAAGCCAGGACTTTTTGCATGCTAACCATAGGTCTTATCACTGGGATATATTCTCAGCCCTTAAGATCCTTTACTAAAAGTAAACTGATTTTCATTTATGATGATTGTACTGAGCATAAACAATTGTTTGTTTTTTTAACATATGTGAAACTAACTGAAAATAGTTAAAATTAAGGCAGAAGACCTAGGGGATTGAAGATGTGGGCTATTACTGTGGACATATCAGACAGTTTATAAAGACTATAAATCATTGTGTGTGTGTGTGTGTGTGTGTGTGTAAAATGAACAAAAAACTAAGGTCATTTTGAACCTTTTTCAGGAAGGCACAAAAGCAATCATCAGAATGGGACAATTAGGGGACTTATTAACCACATTGGGCCATTGATGTCGAACAGATATGTGGTAAAGGTACTGAGATAACCAGGAACCTTTTGAGCCAGGTCAATTTGGTCCAAAGCTTCAACAGATCTTTGCACCAAATTAACCTTGTTCAAAAAACTGTAGGCAGTAGGTTCAGTTAGAATCCTGCTGTAGTGTTCTAAAAAAGAGACCTAAGAAATTTTGTAGGTAAATTACATGAACTGATGAATCTAATTAGTATGGTGAAAGAAACAATAGAGAAGCTGGATCAATAAAACACAAAACCAAAAGATAACATCAAAACATAACTTAGCATATAACTTAGGTTGATCACTGAGGGACATCAAATCTGAAAATCTTTGGGAAGCTTGTATTAGAAATTGTTTTTGCATTAATATTATGAATATCATAGTATACTATTTCAATAAACAAATGTAAACATCTCATTGCCTTATTAAAACAACTTATTTTAACAGATATACAGTGTAATGTGGATGTTTCTAGTCTGTATCTCTCTTTAGCAAGTCTACTCCATGCTATGTACTCCTGAATTCAGGTATCTTTCTCATATGATTTATCCATATGTTAAAGCCTTGGGATCCTTCCCTTCTAGCTGGGTGGGTAGTTAAAAACAGTAACATGAAAGTCTGCTGTGGGAAAGTTTTGAGCCAGGACCTATATGGCATAAATCACTTTTGTTCCTATTCTTCTGGCCAATAGACCAGAGAAAAAGAAGTCTGTTAGAAGATTCCAACTACAAGCATACTTGACGTCCTTAAAGAAATGAATAGATAAAGAAAATGTGGTGTATATACACTGAGGGAGTTTATACAATTGTAAAGAAGAAGGAAATTATTTAGTTTGTAGAAAAATAAGTGGAAGAGGAGAGATCATCATGTTAAGTGAAGCCAAAGGTCATAAATTCTCTCTCATGTGTGGAAGCTACAGAAGAAAAAGAATTAAAGGCAATCTCATAGAAATTGAAGGAGACCAGTAATGACAAGGGAGAAGAGGAGGGCAAGGGAAGGTATTCCAGTATGATGTGGATCAAGGAATATTATAGGCATGTAAGAATACACCACAGTGAAAGCAATTATTCAGTATAACTAATATGTCCCAATAAAAAAGAAGATTCTAACTACACAAATACATGCATAGAAACTGGGAAACGTGGTGTTCCCAGGAGGAAGAGGAAACAAGATATTGGTAAAGATGAGCAGTCTCTGTTGGAGATGTCAAATGGAAAAGCTGAAAAGACACATGTATAAGGGGATCAGAGTGTAATTCTGATGCTGTGAGTAAACTGACCACAATAACACATTTCTTCTTTGTCATAAATTCCATTTGTGAGTATGTATTATTGTAGGACTTCTTTTAATGAAACCTGTAATGTACTGAATTCAAGATAGAAAATCACTCATTTAATTTGTGACCAAATTTTTTTTCCCTTCTCTGAGCACACCCCTGCAGAGCATGGGGTGGGTGACCAGACATTTTTGACAGAGTTTTATTTTGGTGCAAGTTATGTGTTTCCCATCCACTTCTTATCTAATCTGGCTTGATATATACATTCTATCCTATACCACGAAATACATTTGCAACAAATGTATTTTCTCTATACTGCTGCATACTTTTAAAGAGTCTCTAAAGAAATACTGAGTTTATCTCTAGCATTTCTAATTTTGTGTTCTATGTGTCAGCCTCAGAAATATCATGCTCATTTGCTTATTTACTCAAAAGCATAAGGTTTTACTTTGTGAACCGTTAACAGTGTCGTAGTTGTGGGGTTTTGTGTGTATCTTTTTTGGATGGGAATTTGACAAATCTATTTTGTAAGATTGAAACTTTCTTTAGGTCACCCAAATGATTTGTAATTAATTATGTGATTCTAGCCAGTGGAATTGTGAAAACTTGTTGATGATAATCAAAACAAGTAATCACTTGAATTGCCAGAGCTCTGAGAATGTGACTTTGTGTCCTTCGGCTGACATTCTCCATTGACTGTCTGACTCCAAGGCTTTCACTTCAGTTCTTCTCACTGTAGAGAGTGCCCTGGATTCCCTTAAGCCTAATAAAGTCCAATTAAGGACTGCTCATTCCTGAGCTGCATACCCTAAAGACACATGTTAATGATGAGTTTAAAATGCTATGCTATTATAGGCTTACACAATGCTGGCCACCTCTGCATTTCATTTTTAAAATTAGTGATAATTGGTAAGACTTTAGCATCTTATTTAAAACATAAGGAACTTCAGGGATTTCATCAAGGATATCCAGAGAGATAACATGTAGAATATCTTAGATTTTGGGTAGATTAAAGAATTAACTAAAAGTAACAGGGTCCATTATGGCGTGGCCTACTGCATTTGGAGATACAATATTTAGATTTGAGGATAAATGTATTTCTACTTTTACCTTCATTTTTAAAGATGTGTCCAGATTTCAATGAACTGAAGTTCACTTAGAATATTGACAAAAATAATTTTTTGTACAATGAATGAGTACATCAAAATTTGGTGTGTAGTGAGTGCTGTGGTTGTAGATATAAATATTACTTTTCATAAACCTTTCAATTTGCAGTGCTGTCCAGAATATAGTAAAACATACTAGTTACCACCACTCTGCTCTTGGAAATGAAATTTGCTGTTTGTACTTTGACACCTCACGACCTTCTCCCACACCCTGCCTCTGAGGGATTTTCACCATGTTCAGCAATACATGGATCGTCCAAAATTACAACAGGCAACCCTCTTTTTATGTCCCAGGCTACTGAATCCACCCTTGGTAGAATTCTTGTTTAGACGTAGAAAGAACATTTCTTAGATATTGCTTTCTTTACTTGTACAATCTGAACCTGCACATTATTTAGATGGGTGCCACAAGTTCTTATAGAAAAAACATATAAATATTGCAAGCAGAATTTAATAAAATAAAATACCTTTAGATAATGATCCTAAAATGTATCTACCAAAACTACTAACACATGTACATAATTTTAATTTAATATGAAGAATGATACTCCTATCTTTAGAGCAAGAGGATTTACTCAATAACATGATATATTTAAACAAAAGCATCATAAGGTAAATGTTATTTTCATGTAAAATATTGGAAGGAGCATATGTCTGATGATAAGTAATCGGAAGAGGAATTCTTCAAAGAAACAGACTGAGATATAATGAAGAAATAAATATCAATGAGAAATGAAACACCACACAGGAGGGAAGAATCAGGTATTAACTAGTAAAACACACATCACACACACACACACACAGGCGCACACACCCACAAATAACAGCTTCAAATTGAACTCGTAGGAAAGCTTACGTGCTTAAGCTATGAAAAGTCCTCAACCTCATATTTCTGACCAGGTTAGCTTTAAATATGAGGTAAGATCATACAACTCCTTAAGGCATTAGTGTCCAGATCTCCATGAGGACTGTCAGTAGAAGTTCTTAACTGTGGAGCCATAGTTATAGGTCATAGATGTGTGCTTCCCAGAAGCGCTGTTTAACAATTTGGCTGAGGAAAAGACAGTTTGGCAGTTTTCCCTTAAGTTCATAAAATACTGAGAACATTTCTAATATTGCTTAAGAAGGCCTGAATGCAATTTCATCTTCACATATGTTTATAAGCATTATTTCCTTGGTCCTGAGACTCTTCAAAAGATGGATTCACGTGGAAATTACACAGCAACCAGTGTCTATTGGTCAGTAATGGAACTTGGTCAAGAAACATCAATATGAAAGTATGCACTGGTAGTTTCATAGGCTACTCATTCACAAATTTTAGGGTTTTCTTTTTCCCCAAGGGTAGTGACTATGTTGTATCTGTGTCCTATACATCTCACAATGCCAAATCCAACTGTGTTTTAATAGATACAATTGATGCTGAGGTTCATCACTTCTTTGATAGCCCAAGCTCCCTCGACTGCTCTGAAGTTTCAAACTTTCAGTCATTGATCTGCTTGACTTCTGCATCAGTAAAACAACAGATGACACAAGTTTAAAGGATGGAGTATATCTACTATACCTTAAGAAAAATGTCTATGGGGATATCTTAAGGTGTTTTGGAACTCTTAATTCTACTGTTAACAATAACTCAGCTCTTTCATTTGGTGCTTTCTAGATACAGCTGTAGTAGGTTTTTAGTGAAAGGTACAAAATAAAAAATTAAATAAATTTTGTGGCATATGTTTATATATTTATCAAAATTTTAATTTATTTATAAATGCATAGTTTATTAAAATTTCCTTCACTATGCAATGAGGTAATTTTTCCTGGCACAGCTTTTTTTTAGATATTTCATTTGCTATTTATGTGTTATTTTATAAATTATTGATAACTGTTAAAATAAAAAAAATTGAATTATTCACTTTAGAATTTTCTTCTGGAAATCATTTTGTTGATACTACTACTTTAAATTATAAATTTCTATTTTTTACACAGTCCTTGCAGTATGGTTTATTTATTTGGTGTCAGAAGGGAAAATATCCTCTGCTAGACTCTTCATTACAATTGAAACGCTTTGGGAACTTTTTGACTAAGATGAATTTTTTGACTAAGATGAATGCAGAATTTTCAATACAAAGAATATCAACACTGAAGTTCAGCAATTCACATATATATCATGGACAAAAACCATTTACATAGTGGTAATTTCAACCCATCATTCTAAGGTAGGAAGAGCACTGCTTGAATCAGTGAAAATTAAGCAATACTGAAAAAGTAGATGTGACTAAGAGGTCAAACGAAATATTTCAAAATAAGGAGGAAAGCAGGTTGGGGGATTTTTGTGACTCTGTGCTGGGTTTTGGACTTAGGTTTCTGTTTTACATTGTGCTGTTTACTGTAGCAGACAGTGAATAGAATTCATGTACTGAAGTCTTCCTACTGTCATTCAACAAATCTATGAAGTGCTCCAGGAGGTGAATGAATATTATTTTCTCTTGGTGAATGCTGTCGTATTAACATGATGTCTACTTGGGGCAAAACATCTTTATCAAGACCTACTGGCAGGCCCATAATTAAACTCATGTCAAAGAGAAGCAAATTTGATATCCTGAAATTTATGTGCTCTTGTCAAGTTATTCCACTTCTTTTCTAGTTTGGTCCTAGATATGTATGTTAGTGTTGTTTGCCACAGTGAGGTTAGTTTCAGGAGTTAGAGTGAAGTAAGAATTTGAATATTTAGCAATTTTGAGAATTCCCTAAGATCATTCTACACTTACCCCACCTCTTTATTTTGGATTTTTGCTTGTGACTTAACCTCTTTGCATGGCATGTTTTCCAATGAACAGTATCAGAACTGAATCATTCCTTGTTCTTTCCTATTCTCTTGAGCGTGAGTCACAATACAACAGAACTAGTAATCTATTCTCTTTTATTAAACAATTAAAAATAACTGTGGTAATCTTCCGTCCACCTGTACACCCTTCCCTCCCTTCCTCACCAAAGATATATTACAGCAATTGGGAGGAACAGTTTGTCTCCTTGAAAGCAAAGGACAAACAAGGATACTAGCTCCTGTATTTCTGTCTTATAGCTTACCGCTGGATAGGCATGAAGAAATAAATGATAAAAATCAATAAATGTGTGCACATCCTAAAATGAAAAAATATTTTACCAAATGATAAAGTGTCTTACTCCTGAAGAGGTCAATTTGTTTCCAAACCTATTATCTTATTTATAGTTACAACAGCCTTTAAAAAAAATAAAAGACGTGATATTATTTGTACCCCATTGACTACATGAGGAAACAGAGGCCACACTGATAAGGAACTCACTCACGATTATACGTGTTAATACAAGTGTCCAACTCCTTGGGCCACCAGCCCAATTTCTGCACACAAGGTTGTTTTGATTCCTAATATGTAATTTTTCACAATCCAGAAAAGCAATGTCTTCAGTGAGACAGTAATTGAAGACATTAACAAAGGTCTAAAGAGGCTATCCTTCAGTCTGGCACAGAATAGAATATCTAACTTACCTTTTTGTCTGTGCATTTCCCAAGGTAGAGACAATGAATTTATTTGACTTCATCTCACTACAAATGCAAAGATTATCTGCTCTTATTTCAATATCTATACTTTCTCTCTAGTAGTAAACTCAAGTTTAAAATCATATTCAATATTAAACATATAAAAACATGCAATGTATACAATTGATTATCACATCTCTACACATGAAATGACTGTCAACTGCATGATGGAATTAATGTGAATCATTTTCTTCTGAGAAAAACATAAAGATAAATTAGAGATATTTAAGATAAGCTATGTATATGGCAAACTTAAAAGTATAGTTCAAACACTTTAGCTTATGGAAGAGAAAAATAGTGTCTGGAAGGGTGGAGTGAGTTTCCCAAGGCTATATTATATCTATCAATTTATTAACTATCTATATATCATGATTCATAATAGATCTTAGTTGTCTTGCATCTGTACTTTAAATGTATGTTTGAATATAAAATACTAACTAATTTTTTTGCAAGTTTCTAAGAACACATGATCAACAGTGGTGTTATAATTTCCAGTTTGGTATTACATTTTTTCCCAGAAATTTATTTGTTGAACAATCACACAAGCTTCTAATGAAATAATATTATATATATATATATAGATTCTGAAAATTAGATTTACCTCCAAGATCCCCCCTTAATTATCCACCCTTATCCCTCCCCTCCCCTTCCCAAAACATCTCTAAAAATGTATTAGGTTGTATAACATTACACCTTATCCTGATTTAAAACATGATACTAGACCTCCTTTCTCAATGGCCAGGATCTAGCTCCAGCCTCCATAGATGAGTGAAGCCATTTGACCCTTGGTTCTCTGGGTTATGCTGATTTCACTCAGCATAGTTTCTTCCATAGCCATCCATTTACCTTCAAAGGCTGCAATATCATTGTTTCTAATTTCTGAGTAAAATTACATGGTATGTATGTACCACAGTTTTTGGATCCATTAATCCAGTGAGGGACATTTGGGTTGTTTCCATAATTTAGCTATTGTAAAATAAGCTGCTATGAACATAGATATTGCTGTGCTGATTCTAAATCTCCTGGAAAAATACCCATGAGAGGAATAGCAGGATCATGTGGTGGGCTCATCCCTAGTTTTTTGAGGATTCTCCTCACTGCTTTCCAAAGGGGCTGTACCAGTCTGCAGTTCCGTCAGCAGTGTGCTAGTGTGCCTATCTCTCCACAACCCATCCAACATCTATTATTGTTTATTTTCTTCATTTTTGTCATTCTGACTGGCATAAGGTAATAGCTTAATGTGGTTTTCATTTGCATTTCTATGATTACTAGTGATTTAGAGCACTTTCTCATGTATTCATTGGCTTGATCAATGTCTTATGTTGAGAAGTTTTTATTTAGCTCTTGGCCCATTTATTGATTGGGTTGTTTGTGATTTTGTAGTTGTTTTTTGAGGGAATGTTTGCCTGAAAATGTTTTTCTTTGTAAGTAACAGAAAAACCAGGCGTTTCATCTCTTTCTTTGTGTGCATGAATCCATCCGTGTTTGTTTATGTGTGTATATGTAACATAGAACATCAGAGATCATAGCAATGTTGTCTTGAAGGAAGAAATATTTTAATTAACTTTTGAGGAGTAAATAGGTGACTTCAGTTACAATAGAGAGAGAAGAAACAGGAACATGAAACAGTAACATACAATGATACAATCCTACAAGAACACAAGTTCATTCAGGGTGTTGAAAACAAAAGGCTGCTGTTTGAGGTGTCAGGCATATGTAAGAGACAAGGTGATTGAAAAGAAATTTAAAAGGTTTTTTTATGAGAAGTGAGTGATTTGAAATTTAT
Organism: Aplodontia rufa; assembly: GCA_004027875.1. NCBI lineage: Eukaryota > Metazoa > Chordata > Mammalia > Rodentia > Aplodontiidae > Aplodontia > Aplodontia rufa. The sequence continues at coordinate 45,161 of PVKS010007930.1, read as the reverse complement.
AGCTATCAATGCTTTTTTAAATAAATATGGTAGTGGCAGGCAGGGGAAGGTTGAGCGAAATGTGGAGGGGTGAAATATTAGCAATAGGAAGTCCAACAAGAGAGTTTATTTCATGATTTAGGCAAGAAAGACTAAGAATCTGAACAAAGACAGTATTGGCGGGGGGGGTATAATCTATAATAAGAGATGGTTTAGAGGCTGAATATGAGACTTTTTGCTGGTAGAATATTGTCTGAGAAGGGCATAGAGGCATTAGTGACAGATTGGCATGGGTATGAAGACAGTAGGTGATACATTTCATACATCAAGTTAGATTGCAAGTGTTTTTAATGGAGTAGGGTTGTCCGGATGTCGACTGATTTGGGAACTAAGGAGACAGGACAGAAGATAAGATGAAGATTTGAGGGTCATCATCCATGTGTTTGGTAGAAGTAACTAAAAAATTATCCTAGGGAGTACGGCTAAACAAATGTAAGAGGGCCAAGAACAAAACCTTAGAGAATATAAAAATGTGTTCATGAGAGTTGAAAACAGAGCCAATTTATGAGATAGAAATAATATTTTTGGATAGATATTAAGTAAATGAGCAAATGTGGTTTCCTGGAATTCATGGGAGGAGTTTTAAAAGTAAGAATGGTAAACACAGATGATTGGTAAATCAGAGTCAAATTGATGACTTTATATCAAGCATTGGATCTGCCACTTTTGGGATCATTATAAAACTTAGTAAGGTTATTTCTAGAGCAATGGGGATGGAAAGCAAGTTAGTTATTAAGGCATATATTCCCACAAATTATTTTTCTATGCAGACTTGGATATCATAAGTTATTAAGAGTTAGCTGACAACATTGTTGATAGGTTTAGATACTTACTATTATGTCAAAAATAAAGGATGATATCAAAGTTATGTTTAAAAAGTCAGCAGAGTTTTCTTTAGGGAGAAGGTGATAATTGTTTCTAATGATCTGTAAATGAAGTGGCATCTCTGTAGAGCAACATTAAAGCATTCTTCCAAGTCCAGTCAGTCATTTGCCTCATTTTGTATTTCTTTGAGGTCTCTGTGTTTCTTGTGCATATGACAAGGGATTTAGGGATCTTACACTTATGACAATGAGATAAAGTTGAGTCCTTTATCCTGCACTGGCTTTGGCTTACGAAGTTGGAGCAGATAGTAGACCAAGTGGGGAGCTACCTGTAATCTTGAGATGAAATTCATTTTCTATTGTCACGTTTTCCTTTGAAAACATACTCCATGAAGAAATTAGAAAGAATTAAGAAATATGGACTCTGGCCCAACTTTTTAAAAAATCATCTTTTAGAACAAAGAATGGATTCATTTAATGCTTTAAGGATGTGTTTGTTCTTTTTACATTAAAAATTAAGATGAAATAATGTTCAAGAATCTTTCTTATGCTAAATTTTTCCAAATTACAGAGCTAAGCCAGAGATCGTTTTCTAGAATAGTAATATTAGACTGGGTTAGTTAGTTTTTTGTTTTGTTTTGTTTTTAAAGAGGGAGAGACGGACAGTGAGAGAGAAAGAGAGAGAGAGAGAAAGTGAAAGAGAGAGAGAGAGGGAGAGAAAAAGAGAGAATCAATTTTATTTAGTTTTCATGTGGCTTTCCTTGCTCTGACACTTTGTTGTATATGGTGCTGGGGTTCAAACCATGTCGTTGTGTGCGCCATGCAACCTTTGTAAATCTGAGCCACCTCTCCAGCCTCTAGTTTTTTTAAAGTAGAATTTACTGGATTGTAACTTATGTAATGTAAAAATGCACACATCTTTTCAACACACTTTGATGACTTTGGGCAAATATATGTACCCTTGCAGGCAGCACCCACTCAAGAAATGAAACATTTTTTGCCCTCTGGACAACTCTTTCCTTTCTTTATAGTGAAAGCTTCCCACCCATCTTATATGCTGCTTCCAACAATCTTTATCTGGTGCATATCTACAAATATCTAAAACTTAAAAATGAGAATATATGCATGTGATGTCCAAAAACAACAATGTTTTCCTGAAATCATGCTACTCTGAGCCAGGATTCCAATGTCTCTCTAGTACTGTTTTGACCTCTAGTACTGTTTAGTTCTCAGCTCTATAGCAACCACTTTCTGCTAACTTTTTGATAGTGTCAGCCTGTGTGTCTAGAGCTCAGACCACAGCCACAAATCCCTAGGATAACACTTCACTTGGACTTCTGTGCCTCTAACACTGGACCTCCCTTCTTTTCTAAGAGAAAAGCCTGGAATATTTTGACGATCAGTTAAGTTTCCTCTAAGGAACAGAGTGCTCTATGACTTACTATTAAATGTCTAAGAACAACTGAATCATATGCATGTTCTTCCAGCTTTATGGTTGTTTACGATGAAGACATTTCTAGTAGCAGTTATCCATCATATATTATAGCAGAAAATTTCAGGTTAGTTCTGAAAAGATTTTATAGCAACAGATAATGCCATAGGCTTGGTTGGGAACATTGCCTGAATTTCAGTTTCCTAGTTTAAAAAATAATGCAAAATTTTCTGTAAAAAATCCATTTGTAGGGGCTGAAGTGGCGGCTCAGCAATTGGAGTACTTTCCTGGCATGTGCAAGGACCTGGGTTCAAATCCAGCACCACATACACAACTACGTGTTGGAGAAACAAAGGCCAGATGAAAAAATACATAAAAGTAATTGTCTTTTTTTCTCTCTCATTTTCTCCCTCTCTCTCTCACTTTACAAAATAATCCATTTCTATTATTATCAAATGAGCTACTTTTTCTACCAAACATTACCCATACAACGTGTATCTGTGGGATCGACATTTGAATCAACTGTGTTTGGAATTTAATTGTGCAGTTCTAAAATTGAGGTTAAATTAGAGTGTATGTGAGTTATAATAACATTTATATTTTCAAAATCTGTCATGAATTTCTCTAACTCATGAATTTATTCTCTTAATGGCAATAATGTTTCACAAAGTTATATTGTCATTAAGAAAACTTAAAACATGATCACATATTGTAACATTATAATTTAAAATAATGAACTATGAAGTCCTAGATATAATGACACATCTGACAACAACTGCATTTTACAAGAATCATCCCACCAACACAAAAGAAGTTCCATAAACAAAAATTACCGTTCTTGTTCTGTGAGAAATTAATACATATTTGAAGGAAAATTATTAGTTTGTTCTGACAGTCTAAATACTTATTTCTCCTGGGAAAAAAATTGGGCTTAACTAGTGTTTTTATTAAATCAAATTTATTTCAAATATAATTATGTAATTAGAATGATTTGGGATCTTTACATTCCTTCTTTAAAGTTAAAAGATCAAAAGGAGAAAGAGAAAAACCGCAGAGATAAATTATAGATTACTAGGTTGTGAACATTTATACACCGAATCTCCTATGATGAAAATACTTCTTAGTTGATTGATGGATGGTTTATCTTCATCTTACAGAATCCAGTGGGTGTACTGTCTAAGCACCATGGTGATAGCAAGAAGTATAAAATTAGTACCTGTCCTCAGGTGGTTATGATTTCATTAACAATAATGACAACACTAAGAGATTGGCTTATTTGAAATTTTGCATATAAGACAGTGGATGTCCTAGGCAATTGGAGAGTGTTTAATGTCACATAGGTAGCAGAGGCAACACATGCTATGTCTTCAACAGATGTATGTACAGCCAATAATTTGATGAATAATTCTCAAACTACTTAACCCTATGATCTTCTTTGCTCTTCAGTTCATTTAGCAGAAGATTCAAACTGGCAGCATATCAACACTTGGAGTTCTTAAAATTTTGAATTTGTAAAAAGTCTTTATTCTAGTTTTCTCTTTAGCATAACATCACTCTTAACCTAATCCTTCTACCTCTTCCTGGATGATGTGCATTTTTTCTTTTCTTTCATTTTTATGAGAGAGAGAGAGGGAGAGTGACAGAAAGAGAGAGAGAATCAACTTTATTTAGATTTTCATTTTTTGTTTTTCTGACACATAGCTGTGTATGTGGTGCTAGGGTTAGAACCTGGGGTCCTCGCACATGCCAGGCAAGCATCCTACCTCTAAGCCACCTCTCCAGCCCCAACATGCATTTTTCCATTTACCTACATCTTATAGGTAAATAAATAGTCCAATAAATACAACAAAGGCAAATCTTTTAGCTATGATGAGGGGCTAGAAATTATAGATTAGTTTTACTCCATATGAGTTGTGTATTGTTAAAAAAATCAATAAATTATGACTAAACTACATACTAGGTCCTCAGAACAGGATCATATCAGATAGAAGTCACTAACATGCTAAACATTGCTAAAAATCTCACAGCACTGGGAGCTAAACTCAGATGCCTTCATTATGATGTGTTAAACACGCGCAGTGAGTGCTTAAGACCTATAGATTCAGCTACTCTAGAGGACATCCTGAAGATAAAGGGAGAGAGACTCACTCTTTAACAGTATTAGCTGGGGAACTTAGACAACAGAAAAGAGATTGCTTCATGACGTCCTTTCAAGTTCAACCACCTGTTTCCCTCACTTAGTTATTTAAAAAATCTTCTTTGATCCCTTGCAATATAAATTATATAGATTATGAAAACTATAAAATTAATGTTAAAACCCTAACATTAATTGGTAATGTTTAGAAAATGTTTGGAAAAACCTCAGAAAGATTTAGGAGGAACTATTCCTTTGAAATTAGAAACCAAATACAAACCCCATGCCTACTCTAGTAAAAATGAATAATTTTTTTCTGTACCTCTGCTTATTTATTTCTATATGTTGTTAAAAATCTTATCTGCTTTGTAGTACTACACAGATACAAGAATAACAAAGGTGTTTTTTTTCCATGTCTATGGATTCTGTCTGCAGCCCCCACCAACTGTGGATTGAAAACATTCAGGAAAAAGAAAAGCTAGAAATTTCCAAACCTTGAATTTGCTGACCCCACCCAAGAGCATTATGCTGAATCCACACGTATGAAGTAACATGAAGACCTACCTTGCTTTATAGATCTTCATTCTCTACTGCACAGTTTGTGCAGTTTTTCTTGTGTGTCCACGTACTACATAGCTAAGCCTACAATGGTTGCAGCTACACTGAACATACGTTGCCTCTTTTCTTGTCATTATTCTTCAAACATTAGAGTATAACAACTATTTACAAGACATTTGCATTGTGTTAAATATTATAAGTAGTTTGTAGGTGATTTAAACTACAGAGGAGGAGATCCATAGTTTATATACAAATGGTATCTCATTTTATATAAGGGGGCTTGAGCATTCTCAGAGTTCTGTAGCTACGAGGGGTCCTGGAACCAATCCTCTGTTAATCACAAGGGGCAAGAGTATTTGCTAAGAAATTATAATAGTTCTTGTTCTATATAGTGTGCTAAATGCCTATTATTATTGTTGTTGTTATTATCAATACTTATTTTTTTCTTTAAAATATTGAACAAATAATAATTTATTAGATAGGAGAAAGTATGGATAAAAATTACTCTAAAATCAAATAGATTTCACAGACAAGATAGTACTGGAACTAAGAAGGACTTATGGGAGGTTTTCAGATAGATGAATAGAGGAAGAGCAGTTGAGACTCTATCACAACATCCTTGGCAGGGAAGATGGGGTGTCCACAAAATAAAGAGGAGATAAAGTAGATATTTATGATGGAGAATATGAATATGGTGTAGGATTTTTGTTTTTCAAAAGAGAGGGAGGGTATGAGAGAGAGAAACAGAGTATCAATTTTATTTAGTTTTTCACCTGGCTTTTGTTTCTTGGACACTTAATTGAGCAAGAGCTGGGGTTTGAATTGAGGTGTTCATGCATGCTGGGCAAGTGTTCCAATGGCTGAGCCACCACTTTAGCTCCTACAATGTAGGTCTGATTAAATGTGGCAGTAAGTAAATGGGAAGAAATTCTTAAGACTTCTATTTTAAATATACATATTTTTATCTTAGTGACACTAAACTTTTCATAGATTTTGCCTTTGTTAGCCATTGCATTTTTCTTTTTCTTTTTTTTTTTTTAGAAACAACTTTATTTAGTTTTACACATGGCCTTAGTTGCTCCAACACTTATTTGCGTACATGGTGCTGGGGTTTGAACCTGGGTCCTCGTGCTTGCCGGGCAACCACCGAAACCGCTGAGCCACCCCTCCAGCCCTGCATTTTTCTTAAAATTATTTTGTCATTAACTAACATGCAAATTCATTTTGATTCTCTTCTGATTATTTTTGTGAGCACTTCTTAAATATAATCCGCACTGGTGTTTCCCCATATATCTGCTCAAACCATGTGCTTACTTTTTCTGTAAATTTTTTGGGAAGTATTTTCAGCTTGTACAATGTTAACTTCTACATGTACTGTGAAATTTAATGTATATATTCCTAGCATTTACAATAGTTCATGATGCTGAAGAGTCATTTAATTGGTATGTACTTACTAAGTGGATGAATAGATAGGACTATTTAAGAAATAGCATTCTAGAAATCTTTGGAGTATTTGGGGGATCATGCAATTAAAAATATACCTACATTTAGAAACTGGAGATTGTACCTTTAAGCCTAGATCATCACTGGTACCACAATCTAACCTGGCGACCAGGAGTTGCTGCCTCATAATTGTGCATTTAAAGGAACATGTGTTACCCAGTTTGGCACAATCAGATCAAGCCTATGTCCCTCATTTATGTAGCAAGATACTACCCTGACCTCAATAGGCATTTGTTGATGTACTGTAAACATAACACTTTCAGACAAATAAAGTCAATGTGATTCAAGTTACATTAATAATGCTCTTCAATTTCCTCTCAGTAGCCTCCTTACATGTGTACTTCAATTAAAAAAAAAATAGGAGCTAGCATTGCAGAAGAGGCTGTGCTTTCGACCAGCCAGGGAAATCCTTTCCTTTTCATCTCTCATAAGGTCACCAAATTTTAGTTCCCTGTGTGATTTATATCATTCCTACTATTATTTATTGCTCTAGTAATAATTTAACTAAAAAATTGAAAAAATTATATATATATAATGTTTCCTTTATTACATATTATTTTAATATGTATTTCAATCATTAATTTCTATTTTCTCTTCCTTTTAGAAAAGATTAAGGGAATCTACGGGATCTCTTGAATTTTCTGTCTGACACAACTGACTAAAATTTTCTTTGCCCCTATTTTCCTTCTGATTACTTTAAATAACTTCCTCACTTATACCCTGGACTTGCCTTTTTACTTTTCCTTTTTTTTTTTTTTTTACACATATAACATGTCTTCCTGGACATGGGTGCTTGCACCTGTCATTTCTTTTTTCTAACATCTTAACATTTTCCTCTCTGTTTTATTGGTTCTTTTTAGATATACATGCCAATAGAATATCCAATGACATAACTACACAGAGTATAACTTGTTCTAAATTCAATCTCCAGTATTTCACCTTCCTCTCACTTCTTCCCGCTCCCTGTTCTCTTTCCTTCACTCGACTGACTTTTCTGTTATTTACTAATTGTTCTTTTAAATTAGTGTCTTGCTACTTCTGTCTCTTAAAGGATAAATGCTCTTTACCAAAATTCCATTCCAGAAGCCCTATTCTAAAATATTTTTTTTGTGTTCTGAAACATTTTCCCCTGCAAATATATTGAGTTTGTGTTTGTTTCTGCATCTTCAACATCATCAGAATTATTTTTTGTGGTCTAAACGCCTCTTAACTCATTCTTGAAACAGTGATTCTACTACTAAAACTTGATCTGATGAAAAAAGAGTTGCAAAGTCAAATACTCTTTTTAAAAAAGTAAACTTATACGTATCTTGTCCTACTGATTTACAGTGTCTTTCAGGAGTGGCTTTAAATTAATATTTCAGAGAATCTAGTTTTTCAGCTGTTTAACATTTTCTTTCATAGAATAAGATAATTTTATAATTTCAAGAAATGTTGGATTAATATCTTTATAAGAAAAAGTGTTACATTCATATAGAACTTTATGATGTGGTTTGTTTATTCACAACATTGGTTGTCCATTAAAGTACAGAAATTATCTACCTAAGATCATGCAACTTGAAAACAATGGATCCCGAGTTTTAAAGCTGGTCCTTTCTGACTCTATAATTGGCACTTTTAAACACTATCCTAAATTATTTTATTATAAATTAAATGGATGTTTTCATCTTTAAACTTTTTAATTAAAATGTAGTTATGTAAACAGTCTAGGTGTCTGTCAACTGGTGAATGAATAAAGCAAATGTGGTATATACACACAAGAGAGTTTTACTAAGACAAAAATAAGAATTAAACTAAGTCATTTACTGGTAAATGGATGCTAAGTGAAATAATCCAAACTCAGAGAGTCATAGACTGAATGTTTTCTTTCATATATGGAAACTAAAGAGAAATAAGGAAATAAAAAGGGAGGATTCCATGAACATACAAGGGAGATCAGTGTGGTAGAAGAAAGGGATAGAAAGACAAGAAGGAGGGATAGGAAAAGAGAGGAGGAACTACAGAATGAAATTTACTGAATTATGCTGTGTACATATATGAATATAGCAAGTGAATTTCCCCTTTATGTATGCCTATAGTGCACCAACTAAAAATACAATGAATTGATAAAAGGAAGACCAGTAGAATCGAGGAAAGTGGGGAGAGGGAGGAGGGGAAGCAAAGAGGATGTACTAAGGACTAAAAAGAGGCAAATTGTACTCCCTGTACTCATGACTATGTCAAGGTGAGCCCCACTATTATGTATAAAAATAATTACACAAATAAAAACATAAAAACAGGAATATAAACTGCCTACAGAAGCCAAAATAAGCACATAGTTTAAGATCTTCCTCACACTCACCATGTCTTTGTACACAGCTATCACCCAGGTCTCAAATGAGAACTGTACCAGAAATTCTTCTCACTTTTAGTAACTGTCAGAAAAAACCTTTGACTATGCTCAATATGCTTGTATTATATATATATATATATAATACACACACACACACACACACACACACACACACACTGTCCTATCTCTATAGTCCTACGTGTAGGAGTATACAGTATGTTAACGAACTCATTGCAATTTTAGCAGATTCTCTATGAGATTCCCTAATACCTTGAGATCATTTAAATACAAAGGATTAAATGGCCAAATACTGTCATTATTTATCTGTCACTGTCTTAGATTTGAAGTGGGCAGTCTAACTCTAGAAGACAACAAGCTACTCAGACTGAAGTAAACCTGTAATGACTGGAACAGTTAATTCAGTTACCTGCTTTGGGTAGCCATGTTTGGTAATAAATTGTTTTCCATTTTTCCAAGTCTCTGATCTCTTATGTTGCCTTCTAGTATGCAATTTAATTTGCCAAAAAAGAATAACTAACACATGTTAAATAACCATCTTGCCAAATTCAAGCGGATTTATCTATCTCAGAAAAAAAAAATCTCATGTCTCATGAAACAAACGTCTCTTTTATGACTCTGTTGATTGGAAGTTTGATTATCGGGAGTGAGTATTCCTCAATTACAAACAACTCCAGAGAAAGTAATACTAACCTACTAGGCCTATCTATTCATAGTTGTTGTACTTTACATATGATATCTAATTTCAGATAATAAAATAGAAATGAAAATATGTATAGGTCACATATGTCACTAGGAGATAGGTATGATTGTGAATATATTTTTTAGATGAGGAGAGAGCTTAAGCAACCTGTTCCAAATAATAAGCTAAATACAGGACAACAGGGGAACACAGGCAAGTTTATTTCTTCAGCTGGGATTTTTACTGATATAACTGAACTTCAATATCTATATATGATGATAGTGCTGAGAAAAGTGAACTTGTTAGGTGCTATTTGAGAATCCAGCTGGACTTCCTCATTTGTAATCCATCCATCCATCATCCATCTGTCCGTCAATCCATCTAAAATTATTTTTGAGGATTTTTTCTTCCTGATTCTAAGCTGGGAGGTGATTGAGTGCACAACTGGTGAGAATCTATTTGCAGCAGGTTGCACTGACATTACATCCAGAAATCTCCATTTCTCCAACAGAGTGGGAGATCCCCTAGGGCAAGAAGGAAGCCTTATTTGTGTTTCTCTATGAATTTCCTGGAATACAGTAGGTCCTAGAGAAATTTCTCTTTAATATATGTTCTGTTTCATGTCTTTCTCTCCAATCTTATTTCTTACCATTTTTCATTTTAAACATGATTCTTCAGCTTCATGGATTCCCAGAGCAAGCCAAGCCTTGCCCTGGTGTCTTAGTAGTATGTTCTTTCCTGTGAATCCCATTTACATAGTTGTTTGCTCGTTCTATCCATCTCTTCTTAGTTGTAGTATGTCAAATTAAGAAGGCCTTTCCTGACCACTCTATCCACAAGAGACACCCTGACACAGCACCTTATTCATTCCTGTATGAATTCCTGTATATATACTCATTCTGATGTTCTTCCAACTATCATTGTATGTCTAGAATCTTCCTCCAATTGTCCACTCTCTAGAGTCTTATAGGAGATCATTTTGTTTTGTTTAATTCTTTTTAGAGTTTATGTTTATTATCTGCACAGAGGGTATTATGTCAGTTTGTCATAAACATGCTTTGCTATATAAAATTATGAAAAAATATTAGAAAGTGCATGTTTTTAGAAAAATTTTAAGAGTGTATTTTAAAGAAAAGAAACTTCATATTAAAATGTTGAGATCCATTGGTAATGACTTCTTGTGTAACACTCTGCCTTGATGCTGATTTAATGCTGTTTTAAAAAGTATTATATCTAGATCATTTCAACTAATAAAGTTCTTAAAGATGGCCAAGAATCTTACAGGGAGAGACAAAATATTAGAAGTATCTGATTCACCGACTAAAGGACTGCAAACACTCTGGCAGCAACACAGATCCCATATTTTTAGAAAATATTTGAGTTAAAAATTCACTGTTACTTTCTCAATCAATAAAATTATCCTGTATATAACTCATTTTTCTTTTTCTTAATTACATTTTTATATTCCAAACTTACAAAAATGATTAGTGCACATTATGAGCTAATTACTTTCCAACTTCATTTTAATTAACGATGCTATTTTTGGAGATAGCAAAGCAATGACACACATAACTCAAATAGCTTTGATATTTATATTTTTGTCACTCTTTTTTAACTTAAAATGACTATTTTATTTCCTTTGAACTTATCAAAATCAAGACTCCCCTGGGTTCTAACTTAGTATGCTAAGCTTTATTTTAGAGCAAAATTTTGTAGTTGAGAACATTAAGGGTTTATAAGGGCTAAGTCAGCAGACCTTTAACTGTAGTGATAATAAAGGGCATCTCAAGCGGAGAGATCATGCACTCAGAAAAACCCCCATAGTAATATCTTCAAGCTAAAGAGGAATAAGAGCCCCTGATTGGCACTTTGTTACTTGAATGGTCCCCCACTGATGAGGCAGAAAGGACATTAAGGATGATTTTAGCACAATCTAACATCTCACTGATGCCAAACTTAAAGCAGTGAAAGCCATAATGCCATTTCTAAAATATGCTCTGGCTTCGTGAAAGCTTTGCCTTCCACGACACCCAGGACTTATTCTTCTTCCCATTTATTTCCTGCAAAAGGCCCTCTTCATCATTATGTCTCCGGTCTCCCACTGCTCAAGACAAACTAGGGAATCATCTTCATTTATATGCAGCACATTCGTGCTGCCATTGGTGCCACGATACAAATGTGTTTTATTAAAAATTAAAAATATTGGTTTTACTTTCCATCAGAATGAAAAGTGGAGTCCCGGTCTCATTTTCTGTCCTGCGTTCTCCCTCCCATCCTTCTTGCCTTCTAGTTCAGACACTGCTATTAACAGATAGGCCGCATTTCCAGACTTTAAATTATGTCAGCCTTTCTTAAACTCTCAGTCATGAGACAATAACAGAAGGCAAAGGACTTTTCAAAGGATAGGTGAGGAGATGTCGTGCTCCACTGGGAATAAACCTTTCTCTTGATCTTGTGTCAGAATGATGCTGTGAAAAATATATGTGGTGTCTTATCATCTTGCAGCACATGGCTCTTAGAGTCAAAAAGGCTATTATACCTTGAGGAAAGTTAAAGGCCCAGAGAATTACTCCACAGTATCCAACACCCTTTAAAAATAAAAATACAATGTATATTCTCAATGGCTTTCTCATGGACACTTGTCTGCCACATCACACCCTTGTTTCTCTCTGTAATGCTAACTTCCAGGATCCTATTAGTCTTTTTGGAAAGTACAGAAGCATATATTCTCATCGTTGCCAAAATTGGCTCCGCAGAGCAGCATGCTTTGCAATTTGAAGGTTAAATTCCTTTCAGAGAGACTTGTTGGAGCTGCTCTTCTCACTCCTATTAACTAGTGGAACTGTCTGACCTTTATAAGTGCAAGTCAATATTCACACTGTCAGAGGAGTATCAGTGGGAGTAATCTTTTCAGTCCCGGAGAGAAACAGTTTGCCACAGGCAGATTATGACTAGAGAAAGGGAGTTGGTGAACAGTGACTTAAAATACTTTTAAGTGAATTCAAACAATGTCTTTGACACAGCTTGGAATTTTATCCAATTCTAGTTATAACAGTGCCTACTGGTCCCTTGAAACTGCAAAGGTGTCGTTTTGAAATAATAAAGAAATAGAATGTGAAATGAAAGCTGTTCAATTGGCTTATCTCTTTTTATCCACCCAGGTGGCTTTCCCCTTCTAAAATGCACATCTCTAAAGACCATTCAGAAATAAACAGTGTTATTCTTACTGGGTATCAATAATCCTCTTCTCACTCTATGTAGGATGTAGTACTGGGTTGAAATTTCAATACAGTTAGAACATTCTAATTTTTTGCCTTTTGTACTCTAAGCTGTCATAGGATTCAACTTCATAATAATACTTTCAAAGAAGTTATTTTCCAATGTGATATTCACGTTGAACATCATGGACTAATGTTAGGGACAATTTGATTTGCTTTTTGTTGAGTAACATATCATTATAATTGCATTTGTGATTAAAGATGCTATTACAAGGTTTATTTCAATTAAAAAAATCTATTAGTAGGCTTATTTTCTGAAGACTGTGTGAACTATTTGGTTACTATTCCTATCAAGAGATAGACTACATTTAAGAAAAGCAATATTGGCTATTAGTTAAATGGGTTATTGGTATTAGTATTAATGCAACAAATCTAAAATTATCTTGATTGTATATATTAGAATTAGTAAATGATTTAATGCATTGATATTGTTAGGTATTAGGTTTCTCACTATGGAAGAAAGGAGATACAGTAGGAAAGAGGAGGCAAAACAAACCATCTGGTCTTTGGGAATTCTTTGAGATTTTTATTATTATTTTTAATTGGTTCATTATATATACATATATAACATTAGGATTCATTTTGACATGATTATAAATGTATGAAATATAATTTGCTCTAATTCTGTACCCAGTACTTAACTTTTCCCCCTCCTCCATTCCCTTGTTGTTTTTCTTCTACCATACTTACCTTTTTTATTTTTTTATTTTTTGATTAGTGTATATGGATTCACTGTAATGTGTTCACATATGTTCACTGGAAATTTAGGTCAGATTCATTACACTGATTTTCCGTTATCCTGTTCCCCTCCCACTCCCAACCCCCTCAACCTACTTCTACTCCCTAACTGTTCTTTTATTTTGGTTTTAGTTATATATACACATAATGTACATATTTTTATTCTCAGCAAGAAATGAGCCAATGAAGACTACATTCAAGCATATGCTGATTTGATGGGGTGGTAAAGAACAGGAAAATAGTAAAGGTACCATTTTAGACATCTGGCTTGGATAACTAACTGTGAGATCAGCTAGGTCAGGAATCTGTTACTTTTGTTGACTGATGTATAATATACATATTGTTTCATAAAAATATGTATGTATATTATAACTAATCATGAGCACATGAAGATAAGTTTATAATTGCATGGGTAATTAGTGAGAAGTTGATAAAAATGAATTGATAGAGGAAAGAGTTTAAAGAAACACTTATGGCTATATTTAGGGTACAGACATACTAAGTATCAGAATAAGTAATGATGGGGATTATAGAAATGGCAGCATTATTCATACTAGTTAATTTATGCAACAAATGAAGTTTTTGAAATGGATAGATGTGTGAAGAAATTTTAGCATGCATACAACACATGTACGCACACACATGCACACACACATGCACACACATACACACACACACCCCTACACAGACTGGGTTATTATTCTGTCCTAAAAAAGAAGGAAACTCTGTCAATTGCACCCAGCATAAATATCACATGTGGAATACTTGGAACCTGAGTTAGTAGAACTTAGAGAAACAGAGTAGAATGGTGATTTCCAGGGTCTGGGACTGGAGGTAGATGGAAAGGGGAACATATCAGTCAAAATAAAGATATATTGGTCAGAGAGTATAAACTTTAAGTTATAAGATGAATAAGCAGATGAATAATTTCTAGAGTTCTACTGAAAAACATGATAACTGTAGTGGGTAGTAAACTTGAAATTTCAAAGAGAAGATCCAAGTAATCTTTCCACAAAAAAAGGAGCTTTTAATTAATTAGATGTTGGATATATTGACCTGGTTGTGGGAATCATTACACAAGTTATATTGAAATATGATGTTAAATTCTGGAGGTGTAGCTAGGTGGTAGTGTATAGCACATGCTTATTATGTACCAGGTCCTGAATTCCATACCCAGAATCCAAAAATTTTAGTTAGAATAAAGAAAACCACTATTGTACACTTTAAGTATCCACAGTTTCTTATTTGTTAACCATTATCTTAATAAAGCTGGGGAAAAGAGATTATAATACTTGCATCAATCCAAGCTATGATAAGAAACTACATTAGACTGGATAATTTATGAATAATAAAAATTATTACTCAGTAAAAATAAAAATTATTACTGAGAAGTCCAATATCAAGGAATCTGCTGAGCTGGTGTCTGATGAGGACTCTGCTTTGAAGACAGAACCTCTTTCTATGTTCTCACATGGTGGAAAAGGTAGTCTTCCTTCCCTGCATCCTCCTAAATGCTGCATCTCTACATATTATCACACAGAGTATAAGGTTCCAAAATATGAAATTTGGAGTAATATCAAGATTCAGACCATACTAACATTGAATTAAAAATCAATCCATAAAGGCTGGAGCTGTGGCTCAGCCGTTACAGTGCTTGCCTGGCATTCATGAGTACAAGAGTTCAAACCCCAGCACCACATATGCAACGAAGTCTTGGAGCGACGGAAGCTGCATGAAAAACTAAATAAAAATTGTTTCTCGAGGCTGGAGCGGTGGCTCAGTGGTGACGGTACTTGCCTGGCATGTGCTAGGATGCGAGTTCAAACCCCAGCACCATGTACACAATGAAGTGTCAGAGCAACGAAAGCCACATGAAAAACTAAATGAAACTGTCTGTCTGTTGAGCTTTCTCTCTCTCTCTTTTTCTCTCTCCTCTAAAAAAAATTGTTTCTTTCTTTCTCACTATCTCTCTCTCTTAAAAATAATCAATCCATATATACATACAAATAGTTATTAAGTAAAAGAAAAAGTAGGGGATTTAGGGGCAATCATCTTTTTTACAAAATTCTTAAGGCCAATAAGAGGTATTAAATATAGAAGAAGTTATAGATACCACCATAGCAAAAAATAAAATTAGGAAAATTTTCTCAATGGATGATAAGAATACTAGATGAAATATCTGTGTTATTCAACTGTTTGTCACCAGAGCTGAACTACATGACAAAAACAACTCATAGGAGAAAAAGTTTATTCTGATCTCAAAATTTCAGAGGTTCCATGAACTTCTGGACCGTGGACTGAACTGCTGTATTCCTCTGAGCCAGAGGTGAGTCATGGCATTACTGTGGGTGGCAGAGAAAGCTGCTCAGCTCTTGGTGGTTGCAGAGCAGAAAGGGTGTGTACAAGCAGGCAGGAAAAAGATATAATCCCCAAGGGTATATTTCCTTTCGTCGTGCCTCACTGTCTACAGTTAAAACCTAGTAATCCGTTCAAATTACTAATCCATCAAATGGATCAATCCACTGATGACATCACAACTCTTGTAATCTAATCATTTCACTTCTGAACATTCCTGCCTTAATACATGAGCTCTCCAAGACACACCTCAGATCCAAACCATAGCAATATCCTTGAAAAAGAGGAGACTTGCATTGGTTTAATTCATCATTTCACAAACTGTATATTATAAATAAATTATCTTTTCATATGAATTTGGTAAAGAGCTTAAGCTTCATATAACTTTTAATGTTATAAATTGATATCATCCACTTTGTCATATGATGAACTGATCACTCATAGTGTTTCCATCTATATTCCTTAACCTTAATCAAATCATAAAGAAAGACTATGACAGTCTACTTTTGTAGAACAACCTGCATTGGACTCTGAATTGTTGATAATCTGCAATATTTAAAAAAGCAAAAACAACTCCATAAGAAACTTATAGTATTAAAGGAAAGTAAAAAATAAGTAACAACTGAATGAAATAAACAAATATTATTTGTGTTCTAGATTTTAGAAAGTTTGTAAAAGAAATAAGGATAATTAATAGCTAGTTGAATTTAACAAAGACTATACATTACCTATGGATTTGGTTAAATGTTAAATGCTTATTGTATGACAATTTTATTGTGGTTATATAAAAAATTGCCCATGTTATTAGATGATTCATGTTTCCTGCTGAATTAACTAGAGTGTCATAATATTTGCAACTAATTCTAAATCATTTATAAAACAAACAGAATGCTGGGGATGTAGCTTCATGGTAGAGTGTTTGCTTAGCGTCCACAAAGCCCTGGGTTCAAAGCCCACAACTGAAAAACAAAAATAAAGAGGGATAGGAAATGTGGTAAAAAAATTAGTAATTATATATATGGTGCATACAGCTTTTCCAACAACAAGTTACCATAAAATGTCTTTTGATAACAAGTTTGCAAATGACATCAAAGGATAAGTTATATTTTTTATGAACATATGTCCCCTTTATTTTTTTTTAAAGAGAGAACAACAGTGAGAGAGACAGAGAGAGAATCAATTTTTATTGAGTTTTCCACATGGGCCTCTTCGCTCTGACACTTAGTTGTGTACGTGGTATTGGGGCTTGAACCCTTGCACTCTCGCATGCCGGGCAAGCGCCATAACCGCTGAGCCACCACTCCATCCCCCATCTGTCCCCTTTAAAAGAATAAAAAAGGCTTTATCAATTTTGACACATCATTTTTACATTACTTTAAAATATCTCATGATGATTCACTGATAAAACAGTTGTTTAAGCAGATAATTCAAATAATCTTAGAAATTTAGAAATGTAAGAATTCTGAGAGTCAGAGAAAATTCTATTATAAATTCTCACTTTTTAATCCACTAACCTTTTGATGATCTTTTCTCTTTCTTGAATTTTAAATTTGTATCTTTCCAATCATCATTTAATATGATCTAGTTTCTTTCAACATAAAAAGTAAAAACAACCCCCTGTCTCAACCCAAAGCCTCCCCCAGAGAACACTCATGGGCTTTCCTCCTTCATAAATTAACTCTTCTCTTCCCTACCTTTCCAGGAAGCCCACCCTGCCTCCCAGGCAGAGCTCCAGCCACTCTACTGAGACATCTCTAGTCAAAGACATCAAGGAACCATTTGCTGATCCAGAGGATTTCTTCCATTCCCATTCCTTTTCTTTTCCATAAGAACATTTAACAAGACTCTTCCTTATTCAAGAGGAAAGAAAAATAAAACAAACAAAAAGCAACTTCCCTTGACTTCCATGTTTCTCTCTCATTATTTTCTTTCTGCTTATTTTAGGTCTTTTCCTGTCAATTTCTTTTGCAGATTCCACAGTTCTCTGGTCATGAAATGATTATATTTGTCAGGTGTCTGTCCTAGAGGTGATCTCTTCTCATTCTGTCCATGGGATATTTTATCTGATTTTTATTTTCAATTATTGCCTATATGCTGGTGCCTACAAAATTTTGGCAGAATAAATATCTATTCTAGTTTTTTTTCCCTTTGGTTCACTGTAAGGCACCTTCTTTTAGATATCTCACAAAGATCTAAAATTGAACATGTCTAAAATGTTACACTTCCCATAATGATCCTTATGCTAGTGGAAATGATTTTTGTTAAAATTATAAAGTGCTTAGTACATACTAGGTTCTTTTCAGGAGCATGTATTAGATTAGTTAACAAAGGAGAGACTTGACATAGCAGAACTCATTTAGTCATGCAAGCCAGAAACATGAACAGCCCTTTTAATGTGTCTACCACCCCAACAAATCAGCGTATGCTTTGAATTTTCTATTAATCTGCTCATTTTCCTTTAAGATGAATATCCTTATTTTTATTTGTCTATAATATTAATCAATCACCAAAACACTCATGTCAATTAATCAATTACAATTTTTATATCAGTAACTATGTCTCTAAAAGCCAACTAATTAGTATAATTTGATTACTGGTAGCCATATTCCACATGTCATGGCTTCAGAAAATTTGACAAGTCCTGAACACTTTATTTGTTTTAATTTGCTTCTTCAAGCATATTTATCAGCCATGTATTTAGTTCAGAGTATATAGTCATCATGCACAGGTCATTCTTGATTGATAAAAATACATTTTTAAATTAGCAAGAATAAATATTTTTAAGAAATTATAATACTAAATGTTGGTTTATTTCCATATTTCTGTTATCATCATTACTGTAAACCATATATACAACATATTTACTTGAATTAATTCAATAGTCCGTTGGCTGGTTTACATGACATATTTTCTCTATAATACATTATTTGAATCTCAAGTATTACCTTTATACCAAAACCAGTCAGAATCATCAGAAGAAAATAAATTGCATATTATCATCCTTGTGAACAGTTACAACATTAGCAAACCAAATCCAAAAACATTAAAAAAAAAACTTATACCCCAGGACCAAATGACATATAACCCAGAATTGATGAATTAGCTTAACATGTAAAAATCATTCCATTCAATTTATATTAATATAATACAGGGAAAAATCCACATGGGCATATCACCTAACATAGAGAAGTCATTGATGAATTTCAGCATTCTTTCATGACAAAAATTTTAGTAGATTAAAAATAGAATAGAACTTCCTCAACCTTTTAAAGTCATCTGTGGGAAATCCATAGTTATCAAACAACAAATACATTCCCCCTAAGATCATGAACAAGACAAGGATGTTTACTTTGGACATTTGTACTTAATATTGTACTGAATGTTCTAGCCAAGGCAATTAGTCAAGAAGAAGAAATAAATGACATCAAGATTGTGAGGGAAAAATAAAACTACCTCTACTTTTGTGTCATGAATGACATGAATTGTATATTGTCTATTCAGAGTAATCTGCACACATAAAAAGCCAAAAATTTTTAAAACTACTAAATTAGTTAAGCAAAGATTTAAGTTACAAGGTCAATCTACAACAATTAGTTGTATTTCTATGCACTAAAATTGAGCCATCTAGAAATAATATTAATAAAACCAGTCCATGTAAAGCAACATAAAATATTAAAAACTAAAGAATCTGCTTATCGATATAAATAATATTTTTATGCTCAAAACTACAAAACATCATTGAAAGAAATAAAAAGAGAATATAAAAATGGAACTGTACCCTGTATTCATAGATTGGTATATTTGTTATTGTTGAGATACCATTAAGCTCTAATTTGATAAATAAATTCATAACAATCCTTATAAAATCACAATTTCCATTTTCTTTTTGTAGAAACTAACATATTAATACCAATGACTGGAATCATCTTGGAAAATAATAAATTTGTTGGTAGACATTTTTCTGATTTTGAAACTTACGATAAATTTACAATAACAAAAAGAATGTGACACGAACATAAGGATAGGCATATAGAGCAATGGAAAGGAATTGAGGTTCCAGAAATGATCCCATCCATCTTGGCCAATTGATTTTCAACAAAGGTATTTAATGTGTGTGTGTGTGGTGGGGTAGAGTGATTATTCAACAAGTGTTGCAAAAACAATGTTTTATTCATCTCCTGCAACTAAAAAAAAAAGTTATACTCCTTACCTCCACATACGAAAATTAATTAAAACTGAATAAATTCCTAAACTATAAAACTCTTACAAGAAAATTTAGGACAAAATTTTCATGACCTTGGATTATGCAGTGGCTTCTTACATATAGTAGCAATAAGAAAAAGTTATAAAAACTGTAATTATTCAAAAATTTAAAGAGTTGTGCTCATTAAAGGGCACTATCAAGAAAATGAAAACACAAGAGACTTGTGTACAGAATATGTAAAAAACTTACATCTCAATAATAAAAAGACACATAAACCCAGTTAGAAAATGCACAAAGACTTGGAAAAACATTTTCCCAAGAAAGATACAGAAATATCCAACAAGGGTGTGGAAGATGGTTGACATCATTAACCCATAAGGGAAATGCAAGTCAAAACCACAATGACAGGGAGATCTTGGTAACCATGTACAGATCCTGCTAGCAGTGTGCCATCTTGCATAATTCTAGAGTTCTGGTTCCTGCTCTTAAAAAATAATTCTTTGATGGTGAGGTACAGAAATCTCCTGCAACACTGAAGGGCATTTCCCACAAAGAGCTCCAACACCAACATCTCCTGAGTGGGCCAAGCCCAGCTGGCTGCAGAGATTTGTACTGGGGTAGAGCTTCCCTGGCTGTAGAGGCCTACATCTTGGGCAGAGTGCACCAAGTTGCAGAAGCAGAGGAAATCCAGCACTTTAAGCCAGGAGAAGAGGGTTATGGTGTTTTACTCCAAACAGGAAAGACAGATGAACAAAGTCAGATTCCTCAAGCTCTGTTGGATACTAAAATCTAAGCAGTGAGGACCCTTCTCCAGAGAAGCCCTGCTCAAGACCTATAAGGGGAGGTTTCCCACCTGGAGCAGCACCATCTACCTGATGCCCCACATTCTGATAGGTTCAGATGTGCAACCTTAAGCCTGGAACCAAAAGGTGGAGCAACATGAGGATCCAGGAAGTAGCAGCATCTGGAAGAAGGTGATCATCAGTGAGTTGATGGCTGATCTCACCCTTTAACTTGCAAAGAAAAACCACCTGGAGAACTGTGTACCTTCCCTGCAGGAAAATTTATTTCAGAGATCCAGAAGAAGCTCTTCAAAATGAAGAATCAAACAAGGAGAGGTTCACTTCAAACCCAAAACTCCCCTAAGAAGAATGCCACAGATAGGAGTTGAGATGAAAACCTTGAAAATATTATCAATGATCTGATTACTAAAATAAACAATGAGATAAAATAAGATATAATGAAGGAACTAAGTGAGAAAACTGAAGAGATGAAAAATTCTATTATCAAAGAAATGGACATACTCAAAAAGGAAGTAACAGAGCTAAAATCTGCCATCAATAGCATAAGAGAAACCATGGAAGAATTTAATAATAAACTAACTTCTATAGAAAATAGAAACTCAGCTCTTAAAGAAAGAACTTCTGACAATGAGGACTGGCTGGGCAAGCTAAAGCACATGGATGACAAAAAAGAAAAAAGCAAGGCTGGAGCACTGGCTCGGCGGTTATGGCACTTGCCTGGAATGCACAAGTACACGGGTTCAAACACCAGCACCCACGTACACAGCTAAGTGTCAGAGCAACGAAATCCATGTGAAAAACTCAATAAAAATGAATTCTCTCTCTTTCTCTCTCCTCCTCTCTCTTAAGAAAAGAAAAAGAAAAAAACAAACTCACAAAACATAAACAAAATTTTAAAAACATCTGAGATAAAATGAGAAGAAACTATTTAAGAGTAATTGGGATACAGGAAGAAATTGAAACACAAATGAACGGGGTAAGGAATATTCTCAAGGAAATTGCTAAAGAAAATTTTGCCTATATAAAAATAGAGTCAGAGATGCTCATCCAAGGAGCTTATAGGACACCCAATAGGCCTAATCAAATGAGAAGCTCACCAAGACACATCATATTCAAAGTGTACAACAGGGAAATCAAGGAAAGAATATTGAAAATAGCAAGGGAGAAATTCCAAATCACATTCAGAGGCAAAAAATAAGAATCACACCTGACTTTTCATTTCAGACTCTGGAAGCGAGAAGATAATGGAAGGAGATCTTTCAATGCCTGAATGAACACAAAATGCAGCCAAGAATACTATACCCAGCAAAACTCAGCTTCTAATTTGATGGGGAAATAAGAACTTTTCATAATAAGAAAAAATTGCAACATTTGTGAACAGAAAGCCAGCATACAAAAATCCTCAAAGATAAACTCCAGATAGCAGAATAAGCTAATGTTACTCAAAACCCACAAACAGAGGGAATTTAATAAAGGTGCATGCTTTCAATAGACAACTAAGACAACTGAACTTACTAATAAAACACTTACTAATAAACCACAACCACTTAACTATTCTAACAGTGAATTTGAATGGTCTCAACGCAACAATCAAAAGACACAGACTAACAGATTGAATAAAAAAATAAAATCCAACAATGTGTGCTTACAGGAAACCCACCTTATAGCCAATAACACCCACAGATTAAGGGTGAAAGGATGGGAAAAAAAACTACCAGTCATACAGCTCAATAAAGCAATTCTTATATTCAACAAAGTGGATTTCAATCATTAATTAATCAAAAGAGATAAAGAAGACCACTACATCCTAGTAAAGGGAACAATGCAACAGGAAGAAATAACCATAGTAAAAATATACTCTCCAAACATCAATGCCCCCATCTAAGTGGAAAATATACTCCAAGACATAAAACCACTTGTGGACCTCAACACAATATTTACTGGGACACTTTAACACTCCTCTATCACCAATAGACAGATCATCAGAGCAAAGAAACAATAAAGAGATCACTGGTCTAAACAACACCATAAATCAAACAGACTTAACAGACATTTACAGAATATTTCACCCAAAATTGACAGAGTATACCTTCTTCTCAGAAACACATGGATCCTTCTCCAAAGCAGATCATATTCTAGTTCACAAAGGAAATCTCAGCAAATATAAAAAAGTAGATAATATTCTGTGTATCCTATCAGACCATGATGCTATAACCCTAATAATTAATAGCAAAAACCATGGCACAAAGCACACATATATGTGGAGATTGAATAACACCCTATTAAATGAAGAGAGGATCCAAGAAGACATGAGAACAGTAATTAAGGAATTCTTGGAAGAGAATGAGAATGAAGACACAATATACTGAAACCTCTTGGACAGGATGAAACATTCTTAAGGGGAAAATTTACAGCACTGAGAATCCACACTAAGAATCAGGAGAGAACCCTAACAATTAAGCTTATGTTCCATCTCAAATCTCTACAAAAGGAAGAACAGGCTATTTCCAAAGTCAGCAGAAGACAGGAAATAATTAAGTTGAAATCAATAAAAGTTGAAATCGATGAAATTTAGAACAAAAAAAAACGATAAAAAGAATTGACAAAACAAAGAGCTGGTTCTTCAAAAAAATAATAAAATTTACAGATCCCTAGCTAATCTAATTAAAAGAAGGAGAGAATCAAAGCAAATCAACAAAATCACCAACAAAAAGCAGGTGATCACCACTTACCCCTTTGAAATCAAACAGATTATGAGAACATATTTTGAAAAACTATACTCCTCTAAATCAGATAATCTGGATAACATGGACAAATTTCTAGACACATACAACATCTCCAAATTGACACAAGACGAAATTAAAATCCTAAACAGCCTAATAACAGGTATTGAAATCCATACAGCAATCAAATGTCTTCCAAAGAAGAAAAGCCCAGGACCTGATAGATTCTCTGCAGAGTTTTACCACACTTTTGAAGCAGAGCTAACATCTCTCCTTCTTAAACTATTCCATGACATTGAAAAAGAAGGAACTCTCCCAAACACTTTTTATGAAGCAACCATAACTCCAATACCAAAACTCAACAAAGACACTTTGAAAAAAGAAAACTACAGACCAATATCCTCATGAATATCAATACAAAAATCTTAATAAGGTTCTTGCAAAATATTCATCATGATCAAGTGGGTTTCATTCCAGGTATGCAAGGCTACTTCAATATACGCAAATCAATTAATGTAATTCATCAATTAAGCAAATTAAGGATACAAATCATATGATCATCTCAATAGATTCAGAAAAGGCCTTTGACAAAATCCAGCACCCATTTATGCTCAAACCCCTATAGAAAATAGGGATCAAAGGAACTTGTCTTAACTTTGTAAAGGCCATATATGCCAAACCCTCAGCTAGTATAATACTAAATGGAGAACAATTGAAAGCACTTCCACTGAACTCAGGAACAAGACAAGGCTTCCTGCTTCATCACTTTTATTCAATATAGTCCTTGAGACCCTGGTTGGAGCAATCAGGAAGAGGAGAAAATCAAAGGAAGAAGAAAAGGATAGGAGGAAGACATACTATCTCTTTTTGCTGATGACATGATTGTATATCTGGAAGATCCGAAAAACTCCACTAGAAAATTGCTAAAGCTAATAAGCAGATTTGGCTAAGTAGCAGGCTACAAGATCAACACCCATAAATCAATATCTTTCCTATATGCCAGCAATATTAGGGCAGAAGAAGAAATTACAACATCGATCCCATTCACAATATCTTCTAAAAGAATAAAATACTAAATAGAGACTTCTCTCCAGAGGACATTGATCAAGCCAATGAATACATGAGAAAGTGTTCTAAATCATTAGTAATCAGAGAAATGCAAATGAAAACCACATTAAGATATCACCTTACACCAGTCAGAATAGCAAAGATGAAGAAAATAAACAACAATAGATGCTGGAGGGGCTGTGGAGAGATAGGCACACTAACACACTGTTGGTGGAGCTGCAGACTGGTACAGCCCCTCTGGAAAGCAGTATGGAGAATCCTTAAAAAATTAGGGATGAGTCTACCATATGACCCTGTTATTCTACTCCTGGGTATCTTTCCAGGGGACTTAGAATCAGCACATTTCAGTGACACAGCAATATCTATGTTCATAGCAGCACAATTTACTATTGCTAGGCTATGGAAACAACCCCGATGTCCCACACTGGAAGAATGGATCCAAAAACTGTGGTACATTTATACCATGGAATATTACACAGCAATTAGAAACAATGATATTGCAGCCTTCAAAGGTAAATGGATGGCTATGGAAGAGATCATGTTGAGTAAAATCAGCTTAACCC
>PVKS010007930.1:0-19807 GCA_004027875.1 Aplodontia rufa | reverse complement strand
GCATGAGTTAAATCCAGATAAGATGTAGTGCTTTACAATCTAATACTTTTTTTAGAGTTATAATGGGAAGGGGAAGGGAGGGATAAGGGAGGGTAATTGGGGGGGCACTCCTGGGGATAATTGCAATATCCAGAATATATTCACATTTTATACACATTTTATATTATTTTGTTAAAATCTTGTAAGGTTGTTCAAAAATAAAAAATAAAAAAAGAATAAAATACTTGGGAATTAATCTAACAAGACAAGTAAAAACCTGTACAAGAAGTTATTGAATACTGCAAACAGAAATTGCAGACTACCTGAGAAGATAGAAAGATGTTCTGTGCTCTTGGTTAGGCAGAATTAATATAATTAAAATGGCCATTCTGCCAAAAGCACTGTACAGATTCAATGTAATTCCCATCAAAATCCCAATATCATTCTTTGAAGATATAGAAAATTATCAAGTTCATATGGAACAACAAAAAACCCAGAATAGCCAAATTATTACTAAGCAAGAAAGATGAAACAGGTGGTTTTGCAATACCAGATCTAAAATTATATCATAGTGCTGTAGTAGTAAAAACAGCATGGTACTGGTATCAAAATAAGAATGAAGACCAATGGAATAGAGTAGAAGACTCTGAGACAAACCCACAAATCGTTAAACATCTGATCTTTGGCAAAGGGGTCAAAATATAACATGGAGAAGAGACAGCCTATTCAACAAATGGTGCTGGAGAAACTGGAAAGCTACTTGCAGAAAATTGAAATTAGATCCTTATCTCTCACCGTGCACAAAAATCAATTCTAAATGGATCAAAGAATTAGGAATTAAGCCAGCTACCATACAACTGCTAGAAAAAAAATTAGGACCAACAGTACAGCATATGGGAGTTGGCAATGTCTTCCTCAATAAGACTTCTAAAGTAAAAGAATTACAGTAAAAAATCAATGAGTGGGATGCCATCAAACTAAAAAAGTGTCTGTACATCTAAGAAAATAGTTAAGAGACCACCTACAGAATTGGAGAGAATCATGGCCTCTGATCCTCTGACAGGGGCCTAATATACAAAATTTACAAAGAACTCAAAAAGCTCAATAGCAATGACACAAACAATTCAATCAATAAATCAACAAAGAACAATGAGCAAGGCAATGAATACATGAGAAAGTGTTCTAAATCACTGGCAATCAGAGAAATGCAAATAAAATTACACTAAGATTTCACCTCACTCAAGTCAGACTGGCAAGATGAAGAATACAAACAATAACAAATGCTGGAGGAGTTGTGGGGAGATAGGAACACTAACACACTGTTGGTGGAATTACAGACTGGTCCAACTGGAAAGCAGTGTGGAGACTCCTCAAAAAATTAGAGTTGGATCCACCATATGACCCAGCTATTCCCTTTCTGGGTATTTTCCCAGAGGAGTTATAATCAGCACATTACAGCAACACAGCAAAATCCATATTCATTGCAGCTAAATTTACAATAGCTATATTATGGAACCAACTCAGATGCCCCCCACTGGATGAATGGATCCAAAAGCTCTGGTTTATATAAAATGGAGTTCCACTCAGCTATTAGAAACAATGATATTGCATATATTGAAGGTAAATGGATGGCTTTGGAAGAAATCATGCTGAGGGAAGTTAGCCAAATTCAGAGAGTCAAGGGCCAAATGGTATCCCCTCATTTGTGGATGTGGGCCTAAACCCAGGCTTGGGAGTAAGGTAGACAAACTCATGTATTAGATCTATAGAACAAAAATGCCAAATGATAATATTTATTTAAATGTTTATATTTATATAGTTGCAAAATACTTCATAAGATATTTGAACAAGCTATGCTGCATAAAAAAACATAAATGTTTAATCCTATTTTCAAATATTTTGAAGAATAACAATGGACTATAGGAAGGGAGAGAAGGGCAAATGTTGGAACTGAGATAAAGCAAGGTACTTTCCAAGCAGTTATAAATGTCAGTGTATATACTATAGTCATATGTATATATAAAATATTCTTCATAGGTATAAGAATTATGTCACTGTATTTGGGCTTTTTAGAAGCAATATAGGACCCAGAAGAATGGCAAAGGATTGGGGGATGGGAGGAGGTGGTAGAGGGGTTTGTGGGTGGGTATTGAACAAATTATATTGCTGATTTGTGTGCATCTAGGAATATGTGACAACTAATTCCATCATAATGTAAAGCTATAATGCACTAATAAAAATAAACCCACAATGAGATACCACTTCACCACCACTAAGATGCCTAAAATAAACTAGAAGAGCTGGGCATGTACACTGGTTATCCCAGCAACTCAGGAGGCTGAGGCATGAGGTTTACACATTTGAGGTCAGCCTCAGCAATTTAGCGGAGTCCTAAACAACTTGTCATGATGCTCTCTCAAAATAAAAAAAAAAAAATAGAATATGCTGGGGAGGTGGCTCATTTAAGAACCCCTGTTTTCAGTCTCCCAAACAAAAACTAAGCAAAGAAATAAAAAAGAATAAAAAATAAAGGAGACTAATAAAGACTGGCAAAGCTGTGTAGACAATTGTATCCCTCATATGTTGTTGATTGAAATGTGATATCCTGCAGCTATTTGGAAAGCAGTTTGGTAGTTCCTCAAAATGTTAGTTGTTTACATATAATCCAGCAATCCCATTTCTAGACAGATACACAAGTTAAAAGAAAATATATATCCTTATAAAGTCATGTGCATAGATGCTTATAATGACAGAAATGTTTATGTTGATAACAGGATGTTTAAGGATAAAGACCTTATCTCTCATTGACCCCTTTTTGTTTCCAATGATAGAAGTAACCTAACACATATTTGTTAGATAGATAATACTACTCTAGTGCTCTTTTTTGATAATGTTTTTGGGTAATGGCTTTAGTAACATGTCTAAATAATGAAGTTGGACCTTATTGCCTATAAGGTATTACATTTTACTTATACAAATTTTATTTGACTTTGTTCACATAACATGTTTACATAGCTGCAAACCCTTGTAAGAATATATCAGAGGATCATCCATGGGACTGAACTTCTAACCACTCTTTACCTAGGTGTCTTCACAGGTGCTATTAGCTTTCATTGACAAGATGTGTAGTTATCTGAATCATTAATTTCTGTTAGATTAAACTATTATTAATATTATATATAAATGTACACAGCATCAAAGAGCTTGAAGAATAAATAAGCACTTGCATTTTGTTTTAAATAACTATATTTTCCCTTCTAACACTAAAAACTTACTTTGATCAACAAGTCAGATTCTATTAGCCTGTGTCTACTTGAAGCCACCTATTCAGAAAACAAGATTCCATAGGCAGCCTGTGGGTTTCCAAATGTGTTTTGCCTAGCTTGTTATAATAAAAGCATTTATGCCATCTTTCATTTTCGGGTAGGTTATATTATTAAAACAGACAGCCTCAATGGTGGTAGGATGCACAAATGCAACAAAAAGCTCTGACATCTAAATAATGTAATTTATTTGGCAATGATTTATTAGCATTTAGTTATTTATTAGATAAATCTTTGTTAAGAATTAGTTCATGTAAGGTGTTCAACTTATATGAGTCAGTGTTCTCCATAGAAATAGAAGCAAAAGAGGGAGAGGAAGAGAAAGGGGGTGAAGGATATGGGCAGGAGAAACAGGAGGGATGATAGTGTAGTTTCAAAGGCCAGCAGTTTCAAGACCTTGAAGATCCAGCTATATTCAAAGGTAATGGTAGGAAGGAAACTATGTCCCAGCTCTAAGGCAGTCAGAAAGAAGGAATTTTTTGTGACGTAGGTGAAGTTCATTTTTTTCTTCTGTTCAGATTGTCACATGATTGGATGAGGTCCACTTATGATAGGAAGAGCAATCTTCTTTACAGAGTTTGAAGACTGATTTGAATGTTTAATTCATTCAAAAATATTCAAATAGACCTATCCAGAATACTGATTGACAAAGTGTCTGGGCATTTGTGACTTCATCAAGTTGACATATAAAATTCATTACCACAACTACTTGCTACTATTAGGTATTTTCCTCTTTGTCATAATTTTCTTCTTTCTCTTATTTCTTCCTTTTTTTTGTTTTGGTTTTGAGGAGGGAATTTGGTCATAGTTGTAGTTACTGGTATTTGAACTTCCAAATTGGTTTTTGTGGTAGCATAATTCTTAGCCTCCAATGAGTCATGCCCTTACACAAGCACGTTGCACTGTGGACTGAACCTAGGACTTGCTTCTAACCAACAGAATATGAAAAGGTAATGGGAACATCACTCCCTTGACAATGTGATTCTATATAGGATGATGCAGAGAGGAATAAGAGATTCTCCTGCTTTCTTTGAGAGGTGAGTGGCAGCGTCAGGAGAGTGCAAAGAACTGTGAAGGCCTCTAGTAGCTCACAGCGGCTCTTGGCTAAGAGCCAGCTATGAAGCAGTGACTTCAGGCCTACAACTGAGAAAAAGATAAAGGTTCTAGAATCTCCCAACCATCACGTGAGCCACTGCTCAACATGTAGACTGAACCTGTGACATGCTGAGTTAAGAACCAAGTTAAATCATGTCCAGACTCCTATCCATCAAATTAATGGATAAAACATATGTGTTGTTCTAAGCCTCTGCATTTGTAGTGATTTATTAGTTAGCAGCACGTAACTAATACAATTTCCCTGCCTCCTAACTCTCCTGTAATCCCAACATTTTAAATCATTCTAGTTCTTTTACTTTTGGCAATGGATAGAAAAATTCAGTTTGGTTACAGTGGAATAGTATAAATGTAGGGGGTTCAGAAAATCAAAACAAGGGTCGAAATTGTGCAGGAGCTAGACTAAAAGAAATTCCAGTCTGATAAGTAGTAAAAGTTTGACTTTGATTGACTACAGACAACAGAAACAGTTGGAATACACTTTGAACTTATTGGCAACAACTTCAATTAAAAACCAGTGGGTAAGACTAAGTCTGTTTAGATACCTAAGCAAAGTGACAACACAGCCAAGCACATCCAGGTGTAAAGAAGGACCAAAGATTGCTTTGTGACATTGGAACTCCCTGTCTCAGGTCAGGCTGGTCCTAGAGTAAAAAGGTGTACAAGTTAAATGGCCACAGTTTGGCATGAAAAGAATATAGAGTGTAATAATGAGGTGCCATACAAGATTACTAAGTCTCAGATCTCAGTAATGTTCAATTCAAAATTCTTATTTAGATTCAGACTGAATTCTGGTATCTTGAGTATCCTATTCCAAACCCTCCAAGATCAGGACATACCGTCTCTTTGTAATCTTATCTGTAATCTTATGTAGTACTTTTGCTTTTGTATTTCAGCCATAAATAGATACTTTTCATTTTCCTTTAGGATGTCTGGTGCTTTTTGACCCCTGTGTATGCACTTGCACTATTCTTCATGCCTGGAATTTTCTTTCATGGTTATTACTAGCTAGGATATTTCATTCTCCTTAGGTTTTACTCCTTCTATTCTACTAAAAAACATTGTTAGAATGTTTTCATTTTAAAATAAACACATTCTAAGTGATATTCTTTCTTTAAACTCTATTTATACAGAAAAATCATTTTACGACAGTTTAGCTATTCTACAAAACAAAGAAAGAAAAAACTGTTCCTCCAACTGAAGACATCCTAAAAATACAAGGTACAGCACAGCCACAACTTTGTGCTCTAAGGGAAGTAAATGCAATCTACAGGTGGTGAACGGATGAAATGGAAAATAAGTTTGTTTTGAGAATCCTAAAACTGCAGGTGCTTTGGGGCTGTTTGTGGACCTCATTAACTTAGAATCTGGGGACAACAGAATCTTCATATTTCATATGTGCAGGTCTTTTTCCTTCACTTGGGACAGAAATATGTTATTTATATTACCTATATTGTCCAAGAAACTGTTAGATAAACATTAACATAAAATTGTTATTGTTATTTCTGCTAAGAACTGGTGGTGCTTAGCAGAAAGAAATGCAAATATCCTTTGAAGGGATTCAACTTTAATTCAGGATATATTAATATCACATATAAAAATCAGTCATAGTTCAACTCATAATCCAAAATTTCCAAAGGAAGAACTAAGCCACCATAATTAAGAGTTAGCAGAAATAAAAGCATCAAAATAATATACTCCCAACCTAAAAATATTGAAAGTTTAAAACAGTGAGCTATGTGTGCTTAAAGGATCTAGCAAGATAAAGAGTTGAATATATAAAATAAGACACTGTGAAAATATACCTAATATGATTAAATATAAAAAATACTGCCCATATTTCAAAACTGTAGCAGAAAAGCATTCCAACTGGAACTAAATTTTCCATGTAAATGTAAAATAGGAAATGATAAAAGTTCTAGAGGCAATCGTGGAATAATATTTTACAATTTTGAAGTATTTAAATTCTTGTCAAAAGAAATACTTCAGCAACTATTAATGAAAAGACTGAAACATTTCTCCAAAATAAAGTATGACTATTCCTTCTTGGTAACATGTAATAATAACAATTTAGTAAACTACAGAATGTGGAAATATTGAAATTCATGTGACATAAAAAAGTGGTCAACTTCCTTCCATACCATATCAATAAAGAATGCCTACAAATTAAGAATAAAAAGATTAAAAGTGAATATAATATGGGTAAAGGTCATGAACCAGTATGGCTCAAAAATGGAACTACAAATGACTTTTAAACTTGAAAAATTATTCCATTCAGTAAACAAAAGCAATGAAACTAAATAACTGTGAAATAACAAGTTTCACAGGGAATGGTAGAATCACAAACATGATACATGTGTACTTAGACTGTTAGACTATTGAATGGTAAAATCACAAAACATGATACTTGTATATTTAGACTGTTGAACTGTTATCACATGTTGAAGATGGGACTGTAAATGGCCACAATGGAATTTGACACAATTATCGTAACAATGGATTTATACAATGTGTGACCCAACAAATTTACATAAGAATTATTTTATGTTATTTGACAAAGGATTGCTAGCAATGGCATGACATTATAAATAAATTCATTATTAGAGAGCTGAACAAATATTTAGGTATCCCTAAATATTTAGGTAATCCATTACATGGATTACATTTAATGTGCATTTGTTAACAACCACATTAAGAAAGCTCCATATGTACTGCTATGATTACCATTTAAATATATTAAGTGAAAAATACAAGTGGAAGAATATTTATTTTATGCCACTGGTTTTAAAGGTGCTGACAACACATTTTAATTATTTTGCTAGCTGTAAAACATCTCTGAATAGTATTAAGAAAGTGAAAAAAAGAGATAGTGATGGTATTAATGATAGGCAATGGATATTGAGTAAATGGAGTTGAGAGGAGTTTTCAAAATATACCTTTGCATCAGTCAAGGTCTAGTCAGAAAATAAAATTTAATAGATGCTTTAACAGAAAGGAAATTCAATAGATGTTTTAATTAAAGGGTTTTTGAATGAAGATATTTTTTAGCCAATTGTTTGGCAAGATCAAAGGCACCTAGAGATTATAGTAACTGTGGAAATCCATTACCATGTCTGTTACTGATGGGAAAGGGAGAATAGGATTTTGTGGGAGCTCAACAAGAGCTGCTAGAATAAAGAGCATCTAGACCAGTGATTATAGGGCACTGAAAACAGCAGAATCCCAATGCCCAAAATCCCAAAGCTGTGAGGAAATGGGGAGAAAATCTATCTTCTTCCTCCTTCTTCCTCTAATCTCCCATTATCTTTTGTTGGAGAAAGTCAATATGAATCTATGTAACAAACAACCCAAGTAATATAACTGTAAGAAAACAACTCCTGGGGTACAGAGCAGGAAAGAATGGCAATACGTGGAAAGATGAAAGGAAGATGTAAATACAAAGCAAAACTCCTTGAAAGATGCCTTTTGATGTTCAATCAGTGTGAATTTAATTTTTTAAAGAAAATATGCTTTCATTAGGGGTGGTGGTACACGCCTGTATTCACAGCATTCCTTGAAGCTGAAGCAGGAGGATCTCAAATTTAGGATCAGATTCAGCTATTTAGCAAGATCTTCCCATCTCAAAAGAGAGAGGAGGGACAGCTTGGATGGTACTTCAATGGTAGAGCAACCCTGGATTAAAAGGATAAAGAAACAAAAACATATTTTTTGTAAATGAAATTATTTATCATTGAGACTATTTTTAAAGACTTGATAAATGAAATGTCATCATATTTAAAACTTTGGTTCATAATACATCATCATGACCCAAGCTGCAAATAAAATCTTCATATTGAATAGCATAATTACAAAGTGCTTAACTGACATCAGATTAGAAATAAGGATATGTAATGGCCTTCTAAAAACTGATCACAAAATATAAATATAAACAGTCTCAAACAAAAGTGGGCAAAGAGTATGAAGTGCAATTTAACGGAAATGAAATAAAAGTGATGAGCAAGTAAATGCTGCTCAAGTTCACCATTAATTATGTCAGTGCAAATTAACATGAGAATGAGAGAACATGCTGCATATAAATTAAAAAACTGAAAAGTGGATGACTTTGTATTAGCAAGCATTTGGCACAAAAAACATGATCAGTGTATATGTAAAACAGTAAAACCTTTGGAAAACAACTTAGTGAGACCTAGTTAGAGCTGAAGGTGTATGTTCTTTCAGTAATTTCATTCTGAAATGTATCACCCTAGGGAAATTCTTAATTTGTACCTGAAGACATGGACAAAAATATTCACTGTAACTTCGTGATAGCATAAATAATGGCCATCAATTAAATATCTGTAAATAGGACAATGGAAAGTCATTTCATACTGATTAAATAGAATAGTGGACAGCAGTGAAAATTAATGAATTAGAGCTGCATCTATAATACAAATTGCACACAAAAAGGACAAATACTATTCATATAAAGTTTTGCAGCATACAATATAACATTTAGCAAGCAACGTCATATATATCAGTACTCTAAGATGCGAAAAATAATACTCAGAGGACAGGTTGATTAAGAAGTATGGTGGATGAGGACATGGAAGTTCTGACTTTTGGAAATATATCTTTTTTCTGAAATTAGGATATGTGTATAATAGAATCACTATATTACTACAACCAGTAAATTATTTTACTGTGCTGTGATACATATTAGTGGTTAGCATCTGAAACTACTTTAGGACTTTCTGAGTGTTCTGATATTCAGCACTGCTAGGACAGTAGTAATGATTGATACAGTATCAAGAATAATGTGGTTTAACAAAAGGTAGAAGAAAGTCAGCTAATAATGAGAAAACTAAAACACAGAGAGAACCTCAGTGTTAATAACATTTATAAATGTGTTAAAATGCAAATCTTTGTGAATATGGACTTTTTCTATTGATTTTAAACCCTCTAAGATTTTCCAGCTTCATATTGTATTGACTCCTCATGTTTGTTTTTCCCTTTTCTTTCTTGTTTTTTTATTTACTTTATAACCTTCTGGGTCACTCATATATGAAAACTTAGTAATGTTTCTAATTTATTTGCCCCTATTTTTTATGTGCATGCAGTAAGTAATTTCTAGAAACACCTTGTATTTTATTTGTTTCCATCTTTCTCTTCCTGTTGGCATTACTTCTTACAAGGCTGTGGATGCTCAAATCATATTTTAACTGGACCTTTTGCTTCCAGTCACCTTCCTCCAGTAGTTTAATGACGAGAGTAATCTTCCTAGAGTCTAAGAACAATCTTACAAAGGTCCTGATCTAAAATTTCTATTTCAGGTCCAATATATTTCCACTGCCCCAAGAGAAAATTCATTTTAAAGCTCTGCCACAGTTTCTTGATTGTCTCACAAATCCACTATGATCTTCACATCCACTTTCAAAATAGCTCCTATTTTCCTTCCTGTTGGCATTTAATCCATTTGTGAGTGCCATTTTATCCTGGCCAAAGAATATCACTGATATATGATTTATTATTAATTTCATTACTTTCTGTTGTTAGGTACCTATGTATTAAAATATTTTATATGCTGTCAGTTATATAATTTTAATGTTTCTTTAGTCACTAAAGAATATTTCTGGCTTGTTCAACCACCTGACTATTTGAGAGAGATTAAAGAGCTGATTTTGGATTTTACTGCATGGAGTCTGCAATACCAGGTCCTTCATAAAATAGTTATAGTTAAATTTTAATACATCCCACTTTCCCTGTCATATATATGTACAAGATATATTGTGTGTACATATACACAGATATACAGTGTCACTAACTTTTGGCATCTCAGGAAATGCATACTATAATATTTTTTATAGGAAGGCTAATGTCATAAATGAAGCAGGATGCTGCTGAAATGACCAAGTTGAAGGCTCCTGCTGATGTAAGTGATCTATAGCCACATTTTGGCACACAGATAAAACAAGGCATGCATATCAGTTGCTAAAGCTCATTAGATAAGAAGATTCATTCCTACTTGGTATATTTGGTTATTGAAAGTCATAGACAATACTTCAATTTAAAAAACAAAGGGTCACTAATACTTTGTTTCATATTTGTAACATTTGTGGCATCTGTACCAGGCTTACTGATGTCCACTAACATTAATTTCTCCTAATTTTTGAGTGTAAGAAAGAGCCTACTGCTCACCCCTAAATCCATTTTCAAGGTGATTATTGCTACATATTTGTTTTTCCTTAATTTTAAACTTTCAATGATTACATTTCACCACTTTAATGATATGAAATGTCTAAATGGAAATTTATATGTCTACTAAAATCAAGGAAATTCAATGCCTAGGAAATAGC
The DNA here is from genome assembly GCA_004027875.1 of Aplodontia rufa. Taxonomy (NCBI): domain Eukaryota; kingdom Metazoa; phylum Chordata; class Mammalia; order Rodentia; family Aplodontiidae; genus Aplodontia; species Aplodontia rufa. The sequence continues at coordinate 9,060 of PVKS010007930.1, read as the reverse complement.
TATGCATTTAAGAATGAATATACCTTGCATTTCTGTTGTGGTGGTGGTTGTTTCCCTGTGACCTTTTCTGGAGTACATTTTTCCTTTAGACATTCCTGTTACAGGACTGAGAGGGGTGTAGTGATGTAAAAATTACAGTGAGTCTCCAAGTGGCTGTTAAAAAATACTATGTAGGAAAATTCCAAGGATGGAGGACAGGATCAGGTTCCTTTACAATCCCAGTACCTTCTGATTGTGCCTTCTGCATGTGTATAATTTCCACTGGAAAGATTGGAATTGAGGAGGCATGCGTATAAGCTGGCGCCAGTGCTCGCCTTGTGTAAAGCAGGTTCATTTTCTGTATAGTGCAGTATTTGTGAATTTCCACATAGTCAACTTTCTCTGTACTCTTAGTGGAAAAACATTGATTTATTTTCCCCCTAAAGGCTTATTGGGGTTGCATCACTGACTATTCCAGATGGAGAAAGATTGCTTTCAGCTCATGAATGGAATCTCGCCAAAGTCTAAACTAATCCTTGAGTAGGGTGAGGAGGCCTTCGGAAGTCCCCTAGAGGATTTGAAAAACATATTTACCCCTCTTGCTTTGCCAACAGTGACAGCAAAACAAATCACTGCTCTGTTCATACAGCATGATGGAAACGTAGCTAACTGAGGGGAAGTTAAAAACAACTGCTCAGATTACCTCAGAATAAGGCATTTCAAGAGGCTTTCCATTTTTCTTTGTCCCTTACTTTGATAGCAGAACATCCTCCACCTCATTTTACACTGTTCCCTCATCCCAATATAAGTACTATATTGAGCCCAGAAAGAGGCTTGTTTCCTAACACTTCCTCTCTAGTCTTTCTTTTCAAGCAAATGAAAATCTTGAGTTTACAATTCCACACCGAATATCTCATTGGCACATAGTAATTGTCAAGGGGGTGAAGACATGAAGCTGGCTTCAGTGCTGTGTTTGGCTCTTACGCAAGATGAACAGAGGCAGAACTGAGTTCATGGAAATGTTATTGGAGAGAGTCCTAATAGCCTATCCTACTTCCTTCCCCTTGTTTTGTTCGTTCAGTTCCTTGGTGCGGGTGAGATAGCAAATGTCAAGAAATCAGGAAAACTTGTCACACATTTTATCCCATCTTCGCCCCCTTCTATCCATCCAAATACATATTTATAGCCTATGTCATATTTCATACTGCAAATTTGCCAATGTTGACTTAGTTTCTCACAAAGTCAAATCACATGATGGTTTTAATAAGTTCAGTAGCCTCATTCAGGTGCAGTGGTGCACCCTTGCAATCCTAGTGACTCAGGAGGCTGAGACAAGACGATTCCAAGTTCAAAGACAGCCTTAGTAACATAGCGAGTCTCTAAGCATCTTAGTAAGACCCTGTCTCAAAATAAACAAAATAAAAAATAAAAAAGGGCTGGAAATGTGACTTAGTGGTTAAGTGCCTCTGGGTTTAATCCCTGGTGCCAAAAAGAAGAAATTAGCAGCCCTGGAGTATATGATTCCTCTCTATAAACACAGTACCCACGATGTGGAAGAGAAAACTTCTATTCTAGTTTCATAGTCATCTTTGTTTTAATTCATGCCATAAAATTACATATAGATAAATAACATTTTATTCTTCAAAATGTAAGAAACTCTTAGTGACCTGTTTTTATTTGTTTGTTTCAAGATAAGGGACTTTAGTCTCTTAAATTGTCCACGGTCACTTCACTATTTAATATTAAATATAGTTCAGGTTTCCTGAATTGTAATAAAGTGTTTTGTGTACTATAACCTTGGTTTGAGACTCATTTTATATTTCTCAGGTATCCTACTTATGATTTATCAGAAGTGAATCTCCTCAGCTTTGAAATTTATTCACACCCAATGGTGATAACATAATAAAAATATTCAATATTCTAGATAATCAGAATAAATTCTGGTTGATGACACATTAATAATCAGTTCTAAACTGGGATAGTGTGTTCTGCCTATCAGTCAGTGTTATTTAGTTATAGAATGATCTGTTCAGTAAAAAAAGGAAAACCAAGGTCTTATGCAAGCATGGACCACAGCTGCAACATTTCCAAATACTGTCACCTCTTGGTCACATAGATCACATAACATTCCCCCCCAATCCCCTGTGCACCCTCAGACTTTTTGTTGACCCTAGATTATTTTATCATTAAAGGGTATGCATGATCTTCATATCCTGATTGGTCTCCTAAAGTTATTTAATCCAGAAAATGCAATTTTATTAGGAAAAAAAATTAAGAGTTTAACTGGATAATCAGATATTTCCAATACTGTTGATTATCTATCCACAAAATATATATTAAATGTAACAGAAAAATATTTAATGAAATATTAGTTACCATAGGCCTTGAATCTCTCTTTTGTCAGTAATTATGTGGTTGGTCACACAGGATCCTTCATTTGCTCTTCAAGTACCATTGAATACTCAACAAAGAATTTAATATAAAATATAAATGAAGAAAGGCAAAGATGATAAAAGATAAAAGATAAAATGGTGCAATACTGAGAAAAGTGAAAGCCAATGTATACATGGCAAATGATTCTAGAAATCTAAGAAAGGTGATTTCTACTTGGCAGCAAGGAAAACTGATGATATACTATGGAACACTCCAAAAAGAGCCCCAGGGACTTTGGAAGTAGGAGTAAATATGCCACTAAACGAAAATGTGTTGTAAAAAATCTAATGTAAATTCCTGGACTTCACTGTCTTGTGTGAGCCAGTTGCTCAGCTGTCAGTACTATCTGTGTGTTTGTGGATTTTATATAGGGAATATGGATACATCTACAGTGGAAGGATGTAGGTTTAGAAGTGAGTATGTGGGTGTGGGGGAGATCACAGAAAATCTAGATCCCCATCTTCTGCAGAAGAATGTACAAAGACAATGCCTAGAAGACAAAACCAAAAAATAATAGTAAAAATATTTCTTTGATATATGAAGACAATTTTTAAAATAATATATTAAAATAATAGAATATGATTGTCTATGTGTATTGGTAAATGGAAGCAAGGGTTAGTAGATTGTCAATTTTTGTCATAAAAACTTATATTACTATTTGATTCTTTAAACTATGTGCAAAGATTATTTAGATAAAAATAAAAACTAAATGAACAACATGAAGTCCCTGTATATGGGACGTTGTAGTCACAGAAGGGTGCTAATAGTCTGTGCTGTATTTTAATTGTGAACTCATTCTAATAGTCACGTGAGCTTTCAAGCTACATTTTTGCTCTTTGAATCTCCTTGGTTTCATCACTTACAAAATACATGCAATGGAATACAATCTTATCTTCTTTTCATGAACCTTTTTAGAAGATGTGTCATGTCATAGAATAGCAAAATATAGATCAGCTGAAAGTAATTTAAATTTCATATATCTCTTAGTTAATGTTGGGAGAAAAATAAATGAGACCCTTAGAGATTAATGATTTGCTTCAAGAATTTCTATTGGCAAATAATAATAATAATAGGAGAGTCCTTTAGTACTATTAATGTTTAACAGAGGCATCCAGTTATAATATTTTAATTTTCTTATTCATACCAAATAAAAATAGGGTCTATTCTTAAATTTTAATTCATCTTATTGCCACAGAAATTTAAAGCTGTATCTTTACAGAAATATCCTGGAATATTTCATAACTATCATACTGTATGATAGTTCCATTTATTTAATTTGAAAAGAGTGTCAGAATGACAAATCTTTGATTCATGAATTTTAAAATATATCTCTGATGAATGTTTTTGGGTTTTATTCTGTTTTGTTTTGACATGTCATTGTTAGCTTAGTCTGTCACCACTTAGTCTGCTGCCAGCAGAGCCAACTAACCAAGGATCATACTTCATCTTCCTACACTTGTTACAGAACACTTTCTTTTTTACCAGTTCCCCCAAATTAAATTCATCAAGGCCCTTCAGGCAAATTCTTCTTAACGTAGACTGAAATTCAGAGTCAACATTGAAGAGTAGAAGAGAGATCTGGATGAAAAACATACCCAGGAAACTTATGAAGAGAAGTCACCAGAGCACTGAGGTATAAAAATGGGGGAACATAAGAAGTATAAAGGATAGTTTTGCATACTGTAAGGCTTTCTTTTTTCTCCCTACTCATTGCAGAGGGAAATTCTAGCATCTTTAAGCCCTACTATAGTTTCTATATATATCAATTATTTGTAGGAGAAATGATTGTCTTAGTCGAGTGAAAAATTTCTTCTTGACAAATACAGTTTGCTATAAATGTTCAGTGTTTCTATCAGAAAATTGAATCAAAATATTCTTAATAGTAAGGAATAGTAAGGAATATTGAGAATTTGTGGTTTTATTAGGAATAAAAATTAGTTTAAATAAGGTGTCAGAAACTTTTTTCCTAAAGGACAAGATAATAAAATATCATAAGGTTTGCAGATCATACACAAATGATACACACATGAATGGGCATGACCATGTTCTAATCAACATTGATTTATGATTTAGCACATAGGCTGAGATTTTCCTTACCCAAGACTTAGATGATATCATATGTAGGAAATCAGGTATGACAAAATCTTTCCATAAGCATTGTATCAATTACTTCCCAAGAAATCACCAAGAAGAACATAACACAATCAGTGGTCCTATAAAACATTTTAATTGCAGCTTAAGAGGGTAGAAAATGGGAAACTTTTGATGCAGAGCCACAGACTATGTGGCTGAATTATATAATAGGCCTTTAGGCCAGAACAAAGGTTTGTTTTCCACCTACAATGAAAAGAATCTGACATTTGAATTTTTTTTTATTTAGTCTGATCACCTGCCACAATGAAATAGGAACCACATGGAGAAGAAGGTTGTCATAGGTCATAGGTCCTAAAGACAAGGGAGTGCCCGCTAAGCCACCATGCTGAATGAAGTAGACATGGGTGGAACGAGGCAGCTCTATCTGCAAAATTGTCACAATTTAATTTATTCAGACAGCTTGATGCCTAGAGAAAGTATAAAAGAGATCATCCAGGAATTAGCATGAATTCCTCTGCTTTTTGGAACACAGTGATCATCATTAGTAATGAATGAAGTACAATAGATCATTTGTTGCTGATCATTGAGATAATTAGTACTCCTTCCCTGTGGTGGAAACTAAGTGGAATAAAAAGTAAAAGAGACAGACACAGACATAGAGATACAGGGAGACAAGAGATAATAAATACGATAAAATTAAAGAATCCTGTTGAATTTTACTTAGATTTTTTTCTTGAGAAATACAAAAAGTCTTGCCTTTTTATAGATTTGCTGCTTATCTGACAAATTGGTAAAGTTTGCTAAGTTCCAGTTTTGTAATGTTACCTTCAAGTTCAAATCTTGCTGGCTTTGTTCTCCAATTGACAACCATTACAGTTGATATACATTTGCTCTGTTCCAGGCACTGTTTCTTATTAATGCTTTGTGTTGATAGTTATACTGTCTTTCCTGTGTATGTGAAATTCCCTGCAATGGAAATGCTTTTCCCACCTAGCCATTCTTACTGCTAATCCACTAATAAAATCTCAATCTTCAGCTACACTCTAACGCTCCCACACATACACAGTCACCACAACACAGCACAAAATGTCTAGTGTACCATAACTAATAAAAATAGAATTGCTCAGATGATTTGAAATTTTACTGATATGAAATAAGGTGTTTTTATTCAAATGACTTGAAAAATTTCAATACCATATTTTACAACCTTCACTCTATGAAAATTGATCATCCACATTCCTTTTTCTGAATTTCAATCAGGTATAATTTAAGACTAACATATTCTCCTTTGTCTCTATAGTTTTTTTTTTGTTAGGATAATTAAAGTAAATGGGGCATAATAAGGAAAGAATATTAGCTTCCCACCAATAGTTTCTAAAATGAAAAAAAAAGCTATAAGTACTTTGGACTAATAACAGTCCAGTCTAAATTTTCAACTATTTAAAAGTGCAAATAGTGTACATTTTAGCAGTATTTGTTAACTAAAACTATATTTCAGTACCGTAAGTGGAAAATTGCATTAAGGAACGTGCAAAATGATATATAGCTTTGTAGTTTGATAAGTCAAAAATACTTTGAAATACAGGAAAATCCTTACATGGTTTATTTCTGGTATGGATTTAAATAGTCTATCCACAATTTCTGGTACTATTAAGTTTTGTACAAGGAAAATTTTCTTCTCAATTAGTGAAAAGGTAGATGTAAACTCAAACCTTTACTGAATCATTTGAAATTATTATATAATATTGAAGTTTTCCTCTTTATGCTTTTATCTTGATATTATAAAACTCCAGTATTGCTCTAGGAATATTTCTATATTTAGTGCGTTAAAAAATGAAAATGGGCAATTTTACTATATCCCAACTTTCACCAAATCTAATAAATAAAACTCAAAATGTTTAGCAATTCTTTTGTTTTGTGTTACTTTTCTCTAAATATGGAAATTATCTGATTGTATAAGTAGTCAGATGATTTTTTTTTAAATTGGGAACAAGTGGGTGTATCATAGAATACAAACTGAAATTTTATTTATATTTTAAGGGAGCCCTTTGTGATTATTGAAAACAGACCTTTGGGAGAAGAAAAGGCCTGTAGTGCTGAAGTGTCAATCTAGAGATAATAATAACACATGTTTTTGGAACACTGCTGGCTCAGAAATGTTATAATGTGTCAGAAGTAAATAGCCCCAATCATTCCGGTAGTTTTATTGCTTCTGGTGTGTTATGATTAGATATGTGTTTGGTTTTAAAACCAAAAAAGATTGAATTGCTTAGCATACTATGAACAGAGGGCCTGGGCCAAATGGAAGCTTAATCAGCATTTTTCTTCTTTCTAAATGTAAATGGTGTGATGCAGTATCCTGTAAATGATACTGTTTATCATATACTGTCAGAAGATGCTGCTGAAAGATGCATTTCCATTTGTTTCCTTACCCTGGTTTGACTTAAAAAATCAGATGTAAACAGTGGATACAATTGAATCTAAATTTCAAGAACAGACAACTTAATGATATTTATCATAACTGGGACAAAGTCTGGAAACATTCTAACTCTGGCTTTTAGGATTTGAAAGAACAATGCATCTTTATTTTTAAATTTAAAATAATTAATCTAAATATAATTAAAATTTTGGTAATTATAGACATTAGCATTAGAAAACTTAATCTCAGCTCAAATGTTCATGTGTACACTGCAATTTGCTTACTGAGTTACTAGAGTCATGTTCTCTCTTTTACTTTTACGGAATCACCAGTAATTTTAATATCAACTTAATATGTTGGAGATATTGCATTCACTTATATGTATTTTTTAAATTATTGTAACTATTCTTCCATGAATTCTTTTCTGGCTGGGAAACAACATGGCAATATATAAATATAAATCTTTGACAAATTATCATATGCCTCAAAAGTTTAAGAACACATAATTTACTTTGTCTATGTTCTCAGTCATATATTTAATCTGAAATCAATGTGAACCACATATGCATGCCAGAAGTCTGGGATCTTTAAGAATTCAAAATCACTATTGTTTTAATAGAAAAATTTCATGATTATCATTTTAGATATTAGGATAGCTTCATTCTTAGACAGAGACCTAATTAGCAACACAATTTAGAAATTCTTTGCAAATTACAAACACTGAAACATAAAAACATTTTTATCTGTTATGCCCAAATATAAGATTTTTGAATATCTATTTAAAAATTTCAGTTATGAAAAAGTTATTCAAATAAAATTGGCATCCACAGGGTGGAAAATCAAAGATCAAACGTGCAAGCAATTTCAAGAAAAGGAGAAAAATCAATTTCTGCTTTGGGAAAGCCATGAAAGAGTAGTTGTTTCTGTTATGAGTTGACCACCCTAAGATACACAAAGATAGCCTGATTGGTAGTGCTTTTTACTTGGTTGAGATTATTTAGTACTTTGCTTTTAAAGTTTGCCCTGGAAATCCTGTGTCACAGCAGTGAAATTGGTGGAGGGAAGCCAGTTCTACTTGGCTCATTATGAAGCTTGACCAAGTCAGTCAACATCTTAAGTGGGGCTGGGTTCAGCAGCAGTCTTGGAAGTTTAGGTCCAGCCTCATTTTCTACATTGCTTTGTCCAGCCATCCTCTATGAAATACCATTGTCAAACAGATACTTTCTTTAACTTATAGATGAAGAAAGGGATTCTGTTGAATGGACTGGGAGCTCTTCATAGGAATGCTAAATTGAGACACAAGGATAGCCAAATTTATAAACTAATAAATGGACTATATATATATATTTAATACATGTACACAGAATACAGATTGTCCCATGATCTCAGAATTACTTGGGTAGCCCTGAAACAGGGATCCTTGCATCACATTAGGACAACACTAGATAATGAAAAAGAAAAAAAAGTGACTCTCTGCACATGTTGATATTGACTTGGCAAACTCCTTGGATTTAATTTTTTGCATTTAAATAAAATGATGAAATAGTTTATCAATGCAGAATCTAACATGCTATGGTATTTTTTCTTCATTCTGAATACCAACTCATGAAACAATGTAAAATTGTCATTTAAAGAACTTTACATTGTTGAACTCTGGGCAGTTCTAGGGCTTTGGGGCAATTAACAGTGCTTTAGATTCAATAGCATTTGCTTAGAAAAAATAACAGTGTAATCAATTTATACAAATATAATTCATTAATAAAATTTTCAGCATAATGTGATAAATGCTTCATCTGGGAAAAACAGAATAATACTTTTTATATTTTTAACAAATACATTGTTTTATATTTTATTTCTTATAAAATTTAGAAATCAATGAATGGATCCAAAAACTGTGGTACATATATACCATGGAATATTACACAGCAATTAGAAACAATGATATTGCAGCCTTTGAAGGCAAATGGATGGCTATGGAAGAAATCATGCTGAGTAAAATCAGCTTAACCCAGAGAACTAATGGTCGATTGTCTCCACTCATCTGTGGAGGTTGGGACTAGACCCTGACCAGTGAGAAAGTTGGTCTATTATCATATGTTAAACCCAGATAAGATATAATGCTATACAACATAATC